>SKCR01046120.1:0-122691 GCA_019454045.1 Zanthoxylum bungeanum | reverse complement strand
CATATTTTAAATGACATATAGAATTAGCACAATGTCTACTCTTGCATTATAACATGCCATACATACATGTGCATTTTCATAAATTTATTTATGATAGTAAATAGTTTATAATTTGATTCAAAACTATTTTAGATTTTTTATCGATTAGTCGATTAAATAATATTTGTGAATTAATTTTAAATCGTTAAAATTTGTAATGTCACAAAATTCAGTTCTAAGTATTATAATAAATTGTTTATCATGAATACTTAGATGTTTCATAATGAATTTAAGTTTTATTAGTAAAGCGGATAATTTTATTATGAAACAATTATTTTGGTAATTAAAGACCTTTAATATTGATTTCTTGGTCTTTTTTTTTTCCGCTAAGTTTTCAAAACATTAGATGTTTTACATATAAAATCACTAAACTTAAAATAATGAGTGAGAGCGGGTAGTTTGTCAAAATGTCATTTGGTCTCCACCGTTAGTGCAACATCGTGAAATCTAAGTGAGGCTTCGTGATGACTTTAGTTTCATCCCCCCTAAGGAGAGTGTTTGCTTATGTTAATTCAATGTTGTACTTCTTACGATAGGTTTATAAAATGTATTTCATAATTAACTTACCCTAAGGTGGTTGTTATGAGTTAAATTTTAAGGATCCAAAACGGTGGGTTACACTCATATAAATATAGTTAAAAGTGTAAATTATATTTAGACCAAAAATCGGTTATGAATAAATTTTGAAAATATGAGATATTTTGAAAAAAATTATTAATTGAGATTGTCTCTATTTTAATAGGGTATTGTGATCGACCTTAAGGCAACATAATATGCTTATTAAATTTTCCGAGGCTATAGTAGTGCATATATATTTGTGTTTTGCATATGCGCATGCATAATGATTTCTATGCCAAATTTATTTTGAATTTTATGCATGGAATAATTTAGAATATTTTTTTTAATGATTTCAGAAATATGTCAAATCCAATCCTATCACTGCTTGCTACTGAAAAATTAACTGGTGATAACTTTGCTAAGTGGAAGAAAAATATGAATATAATTCTTGTGCTGGATAACCTGAAGTTTGTCCTGATGGAGGAATGTCCTCCAGAACCAGCTGTGAATGCCAACAAAACCATCAAAGATGCCTATGAAAATTGGATTCGAGCAAATGACAAAGCTCGTTATTATTTGCTTGCTGCCATGTCTGACGTGCTTAACACAAAGCACGAAAAGACAGAGACTGCTTATGAGATAATGGAGTCTCTACAAGGCATATTTGGCAAACCCTCTGATCAAGCTAAACATGAAGCAGTCAGAAAGTCATTAACTGCAAAATGAAGCTGGAGCTGGAACTCTGTTCGTGAACATGTGCTAATGATGATTAGTACCATTCATGAGGCAGGAATCAATGGGGCCACCATTGATGAAGGCACACAAGTGAGCATGATTTTGGAAAGCCTTAGCCCACAATTTCTTCAGTTCAAAAACAATTACTTCATGAATAAGCTGAGTTATAATTTGACTGAAATGCTTAACGAACTCACTACTTTTGAGTCTATTTCTGTGGAGAAGAAAGGAGAAGCAAATGTTGCTGAACCTTCTAACTCTAACTCTTCTCTAAAGAAAGAAAGAGAAATAAGAATAAAAGTAAGAGTTCAGGAACTGAGAAAACAACAGGGAACAACAGCAAAAAGAACAAGCCAAACACAGTCAAGGAAATAAGAATAGCTCCACCCAAAAAAAACCAAAAGGAAAATGTTTCCATTGTGGAATTGATGGGCATTGGAAGAGAACTGCAAGAAGTATCTCGAAGAGCTGAAACAGAAAAGAAAGGTAAATTAGATTTACTTGTTACTGAATCTTGTTTAGTTGAAAATGATTTATCACCCTGGATAATTGATTCAGGAGCGACTAATCATATTTGTTGTTTCTTACAGAAGCTTGATTCTTACACAAGACTTGCTGATGGGGACTTTACTTTGAGAGTTGGGAATGACGCTTTAGTTTCACAGCATCAGCAGTTGGACAAATAAAACTTTATGTTGAGAACAATAAATTTTTATTTTTGAATAATGTTTATTTCGTACCGGGGTTTACTAGAAACCTCATTTCAGTTTCTCGACTTTATGAACAATGTTATTCAGTTTCTTTGATAATAAATCAGTGTTATTTCAAGAAATGGTTTGAATATCTGTTCTGGTTTTATTGAAAATGGGCTCTATGTAATAAGGCCCAATTTTAAATCATTATTGAATGCTGAAATGTTCAAAGTTGCATTGCCAAAAACAAAGAAGCAAAAGATTTCTCACACTGATAACACATATCTATGGCACCTAAGACTTGGTCATATAAATCTTGACAGGATAAACAGGCTTGTAAAGGATGGTCCTTTAAGAGAACTAAATGTTGGTACTCTACCAGTCTGTGAATCATGTCTTGAAGGTAAGATGACAAAGAGGCATTTCCCTACAAAAGGCAATAGGGCCCAAGAACCACTGAAGCTTATACATTCAGATGTTTGTGGACCTATGTCTACACAAGCAAGTGGTGGCTATGAGTACTTCGTTACTTTTGTTGATGATTACTCTAGATATGGTTATGTTTACCTAATAAGACATAAGTCTGAAACTTTTGGAAAGTTAAAAGAATTCCAAATCGAAACGGAAAACAATTAGGTAAATCAATCAAGTGCCTTCGATCAGATCGAGGAGGTGAATACCTTGATAATGAATTCAAAGATCACCTATTAGAGTATGGGATTTGATCCCACTAACTGCACCTGGTACACCTCAGTAAAATGGTGTAGCTGAGAGGAGGAATCGAACTTTACTCGACATGATTCGTTCCATGTTGAGTTATTCTTCACTTCCAAAATCGTTTTGGGGGTAATGCTATACAAACAACAACCTATATTTTGAATGTGGTTCCATCTAAGTCAGTACCTAGAACACCTTTAGAGTTATGGAGTGGCCACAAACCCAGTTTGAGTCACTTCCGTATATAGGGGTGCCCAACATACGTGCTAATGGGTAAGACAACAAAGTTGGAAATGCGTTCTGAAGTTTGTTTCTTTGTAGGATATGCAAAAGGCACAATGGGAGGTGTGTTTTATAATCCTCGAGATAATAAGGTGTTTGTGTCGACAAATGCCACGTTTCTTGAGAGTAATTATATGTCAGACTTCAAACCTCAAAGCAAGATAGTCTTGGAGGAATTAAAATCTGATGAGATCAGTCAACAACCTACTAGGATTGTTGTTCCATAAAGCGAGGAGACCACATCTTCGAGTCAGAACATCTTACCACCTCGTCGTAGTGGGAGGATTGTACGACTACCTTCTCGATATAGACAAGATGGTGAAGCACAAGTTGCTATCACTGATTATGGAAGAGATGACCCATTAATATATAGATGTGCAATGGAAGATCTTGACAAAGAGAAATGGCTTGAGGCTATGAAACTTGAGATGGAATCCATGTATTCCAACTCATTCTGGGAGCTTGTAGATCTACCTGAAGGAGTAAATCCTATAGGGTGCAAATGGATCTACAAAAGAAAGGGGAGGGAGTGGACGGTAATGTAGAGACATTTAAAGCAAGGCTAGTGGCAAAGGGTTATACCCAAAAAGAATGAGTTGACTATGAGGAAACTTTTTCACCAGTAGCCATGCTGAAGTCCATTCGAATCTTGCTTTCCATTGCTGCTCATTATGATTATGAAATTTGGCAGATGGATGTCAAGACAGCCTTTTTGAATGGCTATCTTGAAGAGACCATCTATATGGAGCAACCAGAAGGTTTTATTAGCAAGGACGAAAAGCAAAAGGTTTGCAAGTTGCAAAGGTCTATCTATGAACTTAAGCAAGCGTCCAGATCTTGGAACACGAAGTTTGATGAGGCGATCAAAACTTATGGCTTTATCCAAAATCCTGATGAATCTTGTGTTTATAAATTCATCAAGGATAAGCGGGTGGTCTTTCTAATACTTTATGTTGATGATATTCTACTTATTGGGAATAATGTAGAACTATTATCAGACGTAAAGGCTTGGCTGGCTGAACAATTCCAAATGAAAGATTTGGGAGAAGTAAGTTACATTCTTGGGATCCGTCTTATAAGAGATCGCAAGAAAAAACTGCTAGCTCTGTCTCAGGCATTGTATATTGACAAGATGCTTGTTAGATATCCAATGCAAAACTCCAAGAAAGGTAACTTACCTTCCATTCATGGAGTTATTCTTTCTAAAAGGCAGTTTCCTTCGACACCCCAAGAGGAAGAAGATATGAGACGGATTCCATATGCGTCGGCAGTAGGGAGCTTGATGTATGCTATGCTATGCACAAGACCTGATATATGCTATGCAGTGGGAATAGTTAGTCATTTTCAGTCAAATCCAGGATTAGATCATTGGGTAGCAGTTAAGCATATTCTCAAGTATCTACAGAGAACGAGGAACTATATGCTTGTTTATTATGGCAGGGATTTGATTTCGATTGGATATACTGATTCTGATTTTCAATCAGATACAGATGATCGAAAGTCGATATCTGGATCAGTGTTTACTCTTGGTGGGGGAGCTATAGTTTGGAGAAGCATCAAACAATCTTGTGTTGCTGATTCAACTATGGAAGCCGAATATGTGGCTGCTTGTGAAGCTGTCAAATAAGCGGCTTGGCTCCGAAAGTTCTTTACTGATCTGGAAGTGGTTCCAGATATGGACAAGCCATTGTCACTTTATTGTGATAATAGTGGTGCAGTGGCTAATTCCAAATAACCAAGAAGCCACAAGAGATCAAAACATATTGAGCAGAAATATCATATGATTAGGGACATTGTGCAATGCGCAGATGTGGCTGTTCTGAAGATTCCATCTGCAGAGAATCTAGCCGATCCTTTTACCAAGACGCTGCCTGCAAAGAGTTTTGAGGGGCATCTAGAAGGATTGGGGATTAGAGACATGTCTCATTTACTTTGGGCAAGTGACAGTTTGTTGGGATTTGTATGCCCGACAAGCAAATATGTTCGAAACATGATTGATTAATAAATTTGTGATTCTATTTTATTCCGTGTATGCATTTTGATTTGCTTTATAAAATTCATGAAAATTCCGTGATTATTTATGTAGCTTTAAATTGAACATATATGTGTATGTAAAATGTTACATGCATATACGCATGGATAAAATTTAAAGAGTAATAATCAAAATTTGTCAATGACTATGATTTGAAGTTGGGAATCTTCAAATCCAAAGTCATAAATACAGTTCATTCCATTATGAATGGTATAGTTCTATCCAGACTATATTATGTAGAGACATAAAAATGAATGTACTTTATATAATAAGATTATATTGGACAGGACCCGATAAAATTGAAAAGTTCTAATAATTCATTTAAATATGGAACATCAATTTTATCATAATGATGGTCATATATGTGATGATCTTAAATCATTATATTTAGCAGGTTTCTATATCATATTAATTTATTCTTTAATTTACCAGGGTATGGTTTTGTATTTATTACATTTCTAAACCTTGTATTTTGGGACTGAGTTGAATGAATAGCTGGGAATGCTAACCTGATATAATGAAATCCGCTCATTAGATTCTCTTGTTTGTTAGTTCAGGACCTGAATGATTAGCGCGCAAATTCATTAAAGTATGAATTAATTGTTCACTTGAGAACTAATGGAAGTCAAGGATAAAGATGTAATTGGAGAGGTTAACGGATATTTTATACCTAGCTCATTTACGAATCTGTTATGGAGGATCATTGCATAGGTAATGACTATATCGATGGACGAATACTTTGAGTAATTAATTCTATAATTATGAGAGTGCAATTCTGGGTATTTAGTGGAGTTACTCCAGAATTAATAATTTCGTTTGATTAATAAAAGAGTTTATAATTAATCAACGGAATTATTGGAGCTTAGAATTATAGGTCCATCGATCCCCTCGTCGTCTTCTATCACTGTTCGAACGATTATAATTACGAAGAAAAATAATTGTGAATTATATAAAATAATTATGAATTATTTTACACTCTAATTATTCTATAAAGCTCTTGTTTGGAAATTATGACAAATGTTGTCATAATATATTTATTAATAGATAATGTATCTATTTATTAAATTATGAAAATTAATATTTATTTAATTTGATTAATTAAATTTTAATTTAATGAGATAATATTTTCAAAAGTTGAAAATTTTAAAAAATTATTTTTTAATGAATTATCTTTGATAATTTATAGGATAAATATTAAAGAATTTTATTTTGATTTTTTGAAAATCAAAATTAATAAAATCGTCAATGGATTTACTTGACAAATTTTTGATAAATCAACACATAGCAAAAATCGTGAGCTGTGTGCATATATATATATTTTTGACTTATCAAAAATTGATGGGATAAGAATTCCATTTAAAAAGTAGTTTCAAGACATGTGGAATAAAAAACAAATAGTGATTTTGTTTTGAATTTTTTTTTTTTTTATTAAACTACTTTTTGATTAAATATAAAAAAGCAGGAACAACAAAAGGAGAGATACAACAACAACAAATAAAAACGTGAGGTCAGTGGGAGAGAAAAAGAAAATAGTTTTCCTTTTAATTTTTTTTTTTGGTTTGGTTTTGAGAAAACTAAAAAGAAAATAATCCACAGGATTCGTCTCATGTGTTGAGTACACGAATCCTTCACAATATTATAGTGTTCTTTGTAATTATTTTCACGCCCACACGTTCCGTTTGAGGTGAGGAGATAAGACGAGGAAGATCGTGGTTCAAAAAATCGATTTACAAACAGATCCAGATCTACAGGTATATTTCTAACCCGAGTTCTAAATTATTTTGTTATTAATATACTAGAAAATACGGATCTGATTTTGATTGTTCATGTGAAAATTAAATTTTTTTTTGTCACCCTAAACACGATTTCCGCTGCGTGTGAACTCTGAAAACCAACATCACATTCTCTCGCTGCTATGCGTTTGTAAATTTGGATTTTCCAATCAATTTTTTTTAAAAGAAAGCGCAAGTTTTTTTTTTTGGTTATATACGGTATTTTGACTATACTCAAACTCTAAATTAAATATATTTATTATAATTTATACATGAGAACTCTTACTAAACTGTAAGATTTTTTTTTTCTTTTTTAACACGAGATTATATTGAAAAGATCAAGTTGAATACAAATATAAGAGATGTACTATACTTGGAGAATTTAAGAATCAAGTCGGATTTAGGTATCTAACAATCTAAAAATAATACAACATATTATAATTTTATAAATCGCGGAATCCTCGTAATGAATATGAATACAATTTAACAAACTAAAAATTAATGAGGCGCATGAGGACAAATTATGAAATTGAGTTAATCAACACTTCTATAATATATTTATGATAAATCACATCTTGTCCAATTACCGGGAAAAAAAAAATCACAATACAAGAAAAACACAATTGTAAGTTTTGATGACAGAACACGCTACACTTTAAATAAAACAACAATGTTCCTGTTTGCGCAATTTTATGCATGAAGAAAATATGTAAGGTTCAAACCTTCTGAGGTAAAGTCCCAGAAAGGGGTGTTTGATTAAGTGAATAAGCCTCCAAGGGGCACAAGCACACAAATTACAGATTCTAAAACTACAAAATAAAAAATAAGATGCTCGTTTGAGTCTTCATTTGATCGGGGTTTTCTAATCTTCGCATGAGCGAACCTTTTATAGTGTAACTTGTAAACTGCTCGGACGGTTTCAGTCCGTAACTTCCCTGCAACTGCTGGGTCATGCTTCCAATCGTTGAGTTGTGCGCCATAACTGCCTGATCGTGGGGGGGAAATGTCTAACTGCTGTAATCGTGGGATAAACTACAGCATGTGTTTGATCGTACAGAGTCCTTTGTCGTTCTAATCGATGTGTCATCTAGTGATTGCTCCGATCGCTCTTCCCTCCGTCGCCCTGCTTGCTTTTGTCCTTTACTCCTTCGATTTAGGGCGATTTCGCTTTAGGGTGACTTTCTTTAGTCAACAATTGTCCCCCAAATTCACCTTGATTGAATTGAAAATGAAATCGAGGTGAATTTCTTCATATCATGGTGATAAACGCCGGCCTACAAGTCCTCGTTCAATTGTTTTGTCGGGCCGTCCTTTACGTTTTCCATGTGAGTCCATCACTTCTTCAATAAATACGCGACCTTTCCTAACACGCTTCATCATGATGCATATTAGTGAGCCATATTTCACGCCACTTCTTTGCCCCCTGCATCACATGTCACTTTTATCCCTTATATCGAATCGCGTTACGACACTTGTCTAGTGCGACTTTATAATTTCTTCCTCATTCTCCCGCTCTTTCTTCCTTCGACGATTCGGGTTGCAACATCTGTTCTAATTGAAGACTGGCGCTCATTCTTCTCGTTCGGGGGAGACCACTGCACTAATTAAGGACTGGCCCGATGGGCATTCCTTCTCGCCCTCGGCTAACTAGCTACCCGACCGATATTTCAGTACAGGTAATCTACGAAACCGGGGGGGTGCAGTACCTTCCTATAGAGGAACTCGGCCAGCCGCTGCCAAAGGATATAACCCATCCACAACATTACATTCCATTCCACAACTCAAGCCGTGTGGATGACCGTTGGCTAACCTTCTTACATTCCATTCCACAACTCATTAAAGAAAAGCTTTTGTTTCCGACAGCCCCTTTTCCATATAGATCTTTTTTTCCCCGGTTTTGCTCTGCTCATTCCGTTCCTTCCCCCCTCCATCCATTCTCCTATTGAACTATTCACAACCTACGGTCTCTACCTCCCACTATCGTCTTACTATAGAAGTCTCTTTTCGTCAGTTCCTCACAGACGGCGCCAGCAGTTGACAGCTGATTTTCGTCTCAGAGGGAAATATGGGAATGCCATTCCCGGGACAAATCCTCCCTTAATAGTGAATTTGTTTGGTTATGGGAGACCAAGCCAATAACTGACTCGGCCAACCTGTTTTGAGTATGGTCGGCGTATGGCCGAGCAGGTGAAAGATGTTGCAGTTGTTATTTTTTCTATTGTTTACAAGCTGTTATTCGGAGCATCCTCTTTAACCCTCCCATTTCTATACTTCCAAAACATGATACTGTTCTCATTTGCAATGCTTACCATGTGCTACCTGACAGATTGATGGGTTCTCTGTCCTAGGTCTGACCTTGCAGAAAGTAAGCCTGCAGCCTGATGGTTCTGTCATATCAACTCTATTTTTTCCTCTGCTACATGCAACAATAATAGTGACAGTCTGGACGGTGCTTCCGGGGGATGACTTGTGTTGACACATGTAAAGGAAAATCATAGACTTTAGGTTTCTGTCGGTTGCCAAATGGTCGGCCAGATAACTTGTCGAGCTTCCCAAAATCACTTCTGTCCTGGCCCGAGTTGATTTTGAGAAGGGCTTGGCCGATCTAATGAAGGCTGATGCTGAGATGCTGAGAAAGTGGCGGAACCTGGGGGGAAGTTCTCGCTTCTGAAGGATTCGTCTGACGAGCTTCAGCGATCTTCAGCCGGCCAATAATTATGTAATAATATAGGACGTTTCATCGTACAGACGTTGTACTTTGGGGACGTTTTCGTCATGTATTAATGAAAATACATTTTTATATTTCCTATCTTTGTCCTTATAGCAAAAACATTACGTTCTTGTGCTCCCATAATGATGGCACATATTTTTTCAAGTATTTACCATTTAGCGTCCTAACATTCACTTTTCTATTAAATTTTTTTAAATGATAGGCCCCGTTTGGCAATACGCTTTTTACCTCGAATGGGCCTTCCCAATTAGGCGACCATTTGCCATATACTGGATCTTTGGCACCAAGTGGCAATATAGTTTTCCATATTAATTCACATTTTCTGAACAATTTAGCCACGACTCTCTGATTATATCCCTTGGCCATTCTTTTCTTTTGCGCTTCCAAACGATTTATGACATCGCATTTAATATCGTCCAATTCCAATAAATTTTGGATCATTACTGCGCTGTAGTCTTCCCATGTCAATTCCTTTTGCAACATCACCCTAGTGGATTCAATATTAACTTCCATTGGTAATACGGCCTCTTGACCATATACTAATTGAAATGGGTGACTGAGGTACTAGTTCGTGGTGACGTCTTATATGCCCATAGAGCCTGACTCAAACATTCATCCCATCGTCTGGCATTGTCCGTTACCATTTTCTGAATCAACCCTTTAAGGATTTTATTGGATGATTCTGCCTGACCATTTGACCGAGGGTAATATGGGATAGTGTTTACTAGTCGGATCCCTTATTCAGCCAGGAAGCTTTTTACCATCTCACCATTTAACGAAGTACCATGATCCACCATTATTGTTTGTGGTATACCGAATGATGTGCTCCTTTATGAACTTGATAATTTGCTCTTGAGAGATCTCCACTACCGGGATTGCTTCCACCCATTTGCTAAATAAATCTGTAGCGACGATAATAAAGGTGTGTCTCTCGCTAGATGCTAGATAGATTTTTCCTATCAAATCTATCGCCCATCCCATGAATGGTCATGGTTTAATGACATAGATCATTTCAGTTGCTGGTGCCTTCTGAATGAGTCCATGCTTCTGACAAGCAACACACCCCTTGAAATACGATATGCACGACTCTCCCATTTTCGGCCAATAATATCCACTCCGTATGATCAACCACCTCATCTTTATTCCGGCCTGGTGAGCCCCACAAACCCCTTCGTGTATTTCGGCCATAATAGTTCTGGATTCCGATGGCCCCACACATTTCAACAACAGACCGTCTTGGTATTTTTTTATATAAGACATCTCCCGACATTTTCAGCCTTCGATCTTTCCATTTTCGGGTTGTCTTAAGAACTCTTTGATCTCTCTTCTCCAATTGTCCTCATCTTGGACCTCAACGGTCATGACATCCATCACCCTCTTTCATCTCATCAGAGATGGCTTGACCTCTTCGCTCCTATATATACCATTTATGCTTGTCTGTTTATACCCTGAGGCTACTTGGGCCAAATTATTGGCCACTTCATTCTTCGTTCTTGGAACGTGTTCTAGGTTCTCATAATCAAATTGGTCTAGCAACTCTTTAACTATATCTGATAATGCCATAACTGATGGGCTCTAGCATTTAAAGGCTCCTGTTACCTGTTGGATTACTAATTGCGAGTCTCCTCTAATGGACACGTGTGTTACTCCCATATCAAGGCCTCGTACTCGGCTTGGTTGTTGGTGCAATGTTCGTCCAACCTGATTATGAAAAGGAATGATTCTCCCAATGGACTGACTAAGACTATTCATATCTCTGCTCCTTTCATCGCGCTAGATCCATCAAAATACATCATTCATGGTTTCAAGCTGCATTCATCTAATTCCATTTCCATTTCTCTAATGGTACTTAAACATGGGTGATTGGCTAAGAAATCTGCTAAGGCCTGATTTTTTACATCATTTTGAGGTTCATGCCGTATATCAAATTCTGACAATGATAATGACCAGAAACCAACTATTTGGTGTAAAATAGGACGAGTGAACATGTAATTTATAATGTTAACTTTGGTAATTAAGTACACTGTAGTCGGCCTTAGGTAAGCTCATAATTTAGTACATGTAAAATATAAAGCCAAACACATTTTCTCAATTGGAGAATAATTACATTCATATTTCTGCAATTGTCTGCTGATATAATAGATGGCTCTTTCGACGTCCATGTCATCATCTTGCGCGATCATTCCAGCTATGGATTGCTCTTCGGATGATATGTATAAATTCTTTGGTCGTCCTAGCAAGGGGGTACCATCACCGGCGGCTATGATAAATATTTCTTCAGGCTTTCGAAAGCCTTTTAATGTTATTCAGTCCAGACGAACGTCCTCATCCTTTAACCTCAACAGAGACGAGAACACTTTAGTTTTTCCTGCACAGTTAGAGATAAATCTTCTTAAGAAGTTAATTTGCCCTAGAAATCTTTGCAACTCTTTCTTATTTCGGGGTGGTTTGGATCCAGTGATTACCCGAGATTTATTGGTATTAATTTCAATTCCCCGCTGGTGTACTAGAAAACCCAGGAAAATTCCTGCACCTACCACGAAAGCACATTTGGCATAGTTTAATTTCAATTTAAACTTCCTCATTCTCTCGAAAGCCATTGCTAAATGGCTAAAATGTTCGTCCATGGTTACGGACTTAGCCACTATATCGTCCATATAAACCTCTACAAATTTGCTGATCATGTCATGGAAAATCAGATTCATGGCTCATTGGTACGTGGCCCCAGTATTTTTTAGACCGAATGGCATCACCACACATTCATAACATCCTAAAGAACCTGGGCACCTAAAAGTCATTTTATGTATATCACTTTCGGCGATGTAGATCTGATTGTACCCCGCGTACCCATACATAAAAGAGTACATTTGGTACCCCACTGTGGAGTCAACTAGGGAATCTACCGTCGGCATGAGGTATTGATCTTTCGGTGTGGCCAAGTTTAAATTTCTAAAATATATGCATATTCTTAGCTTTCCACTCTTATTCATGACATTGACGATATTTGACAACCATTCTACGTATCTGGTCGTCCTGATGAATTTCACCTCCAAAAGAAGTTCAACTTTTTTCTTAATGACAGGCATGACGTTGGGTGCAAACCTTCCGGAAGGTTGTTTATATGGTCTATGATTTGACATGATTGGCAACCTATGTTCCACTAACATTCTATCTAAACCAGACATTTCATTATAGTCCCAAGCAAAACAATCTTTGTATTTTTGTAACAAATGGATCAATTTTTCGCGTACCTAGGTGTTGGACAGTTATGACCCATAGCGTCACTGTTTGTAAAAGACATTGTGTTTTTGTACAAAATTAACTATGTTATAATGAAATTGCCTTTTACCGTTTTGTGATTCATTTACTTTGATATATATAAATGGTAAAAGTCCTTATGATTAGTTCCGGATTGAGATGATATGAGACAATATCAATCCATAAAGGTTTAATCATTAAATAACCCTAGTCATAGTATTATCGAGATTGGACGTCGATAATATGGAATAGACTAGTATTGCACTTGTGCGCGTTGTGAGGGTATAACTGCATAGTTCTCATATGTTTAAGTATAGGATACTTATGCAAGTGCGATAGGAGGTTGTGTTTTACCGATGGTACGAAAAATAGCTTCGCTCTGGATAGACCCCGCAGAATCCCATTGGTAGTATGTATATGTGTCTATGGGAGTCCGCTTCAGGGTAGGTGTATTTGGTCTTAACCTGATACTTGCATCGCTAGTACTTGCGACAATCGGTAAACTTTGGTTTTGTTCATCCAGGGCTTTAACAGGTTCTGTGTACTCCTCTTCTGGGTTTATTGAGAATCGTAGTGTATTGGATGTGATGTCAAGATGGAAGTATCACTTCAGACATATGAAGGTGATGATCACGCAGGGATTCAGAACTGGTTCTCTATTGTGTTGCAACCATCGGGATAATATGACAAGGTTATGATTATCCGATTCAAAAAGACTAGTTGCTCGATATCCGATATGTGCTTCGTACGGGGCAGACACTATTCCAGCCCCAGGCCTTGCACGTGACATCCGATATTGGATCGCAATACGCAATACTACAGTATACTATGCCTTATAAAGATCGTATATTCCAGTAAGAATATTTCTGGAGAATTGGGTCGGCATGGTGCTTTGCTAGAAGCCAATCTTGTCTCGTAAATTGGTAAAAACGTAGTACGAGGTACGTACGTGTTTGGATAGTCCGACGACCGTATTTACTGCCAACATATCCAGGGATCCTTGGGTCGCTTCCCGAAGATTCACCAATGACGTATGATTCGAACTTAATTAATTTGGGATTAATTACGGAGAGACTTTATCTTGGATAAAGTACTATTTGAAGAGAGAGAAAGATTAATTTGGAATTAATCATTAAAATAATATATTCGATATATTATTCGAAATTAGATTTCGACGCAGAATTAATATTAGATTTTAATTCGGGCAAAACGAGTTGATTTAGAATTAATTCGTTAGCGATGTGAATAGTAATTTTACTAGGCATAATTATTTAATTAAATTCAATTTAAATTACGTCGTGACAGAAGTTCGTTAATTCGAAATTATCAAACCCGAGCCCGGGAGTGTTTGCGGGCCCACTCGCATTCGGAATCGAGTGGGGCCCACATGTCACATCAACCATCACATCAGATGTCACTTTATTAGTTTGATGTGTTTAGGTGTGGTTGTTGGTGAAAGAGTGTAAAACACTCCAAATGAAAGAAAGGTGAAAGACTTGTGTGCCATATACCAACCAAGGTTTGGTATATCTTTGATAATTGTTTTGAAACATATTATTATTGATTTTGAAATCAAATATACATTCTTCTCTCTCTCTCCCAAAGCCGAAACCAGTGAAGGTTTTTGGCTCTCCATTTTTCTTCATTTCTTTGCCAAATTTGTGAAGGAAAAGTGTGAATCTTTGTTGCAAAAATTCACCCAGGGTTAGCACTCTTCAAGGATCATCAAGAGGTGATAGTGAAACCTATCCAAGGGCTTGAAAAAAAATCAAACAAAGCTTGGAGCATTGTGGACTGTCTTGGCCGAATCTTGGACTGCCTAGAGGGAAAATTTTTGTTGTTTGACGCATCCAAAACCAATCGATGTAAGTGTGTTTCCGCCTCACTTCTTCATTATTCATTCGCATTTCATTGTTCATTATGATCTTGGGACTAATCATAGAAACAAACAATGGTATCATTGAGCCTATAATGAGCATGAAATGTATTAGGATAAAATTTGGGGAAAATCCATGTGAGCATGATTTGATTAAATTGAATGGTTGAGTATGCTTGTATGTTGATGTATTGAGGTTGGATGAGATCAATTTCAACAAATATTGATTGGATCAAAATTTGCCCCACTATTAGGCTTGGCCGAATGTTAGTGTTACCCTAGGCTCTTGGAAAATTTTGTTTTGATGATCATTGGATGACTTAAAACTAATGGAAAAGTTGATTTGTAATTCGATCAGATTGAAAAACGAAATCGGACTATAAACCTTACCTTGGCCGAGAGCTATATGGCATGTATGGACTTGTTTTTTTGACTCAATAATGTTGGACATTAATTGAACAAATGGATACATAATTAATTGGTAAATTGTATTTTGGAAATATTAATTTGGGTAATTAATTGATGTATTACACTTTAATTAATTAAGTTATAAAATTTGGAATTTTAAAATTTGGTTAATGGGCTTAATTTTGAATTGGGCTTGAAATTAATATATTATGGCATAATGGGCTTGGTTGGGCCAAGTTGGTTTAGGCCAATTGGATTGGATCCAAATTGGGCCTAAATCATTCCATTAAGTCCAAATGTAATAAATGGGCTTTAAAGTTTAATTGGGCCTTATGGGCTTGATATTGGTTTTATGGCAAATGAGGATGATTCTTACTTGGGCTTGGTAATTGGGTTTGACCCACATTGACCAAAGCCCATGCTTTATAAATCAATTGAAAGCCCATCGGACTTTAATTAAACGAACATTGGATGTTATTTGGGCTTTCAGACCCATTAAGATTAGATTTGGAATCTAAGTCGTTAAAGCGCATTAAAAGTGTAAATATTTAATTTGGAATTAAATACATGAATTAGTATTGAATACGACTTAAATTAGATTTAACGAGTAGTTCGATATAATTCAAGAATTCGTACTTTAAGTACTTATTCTCAAATAAGTTGGACTCGCGCCAAATCAAATCGTTGTTTGAATATTGGATGATCACATAATTGAAGACTAATTAATTGGATTAGATTGGTTGAAATGCATGTTATGAATGAATATATGGATGTGTTGAATGAATAGCGCATATCAGATGGATATTAGAAGGGAAAGGGTAATTTTGGAAATTATTGTAAATTTGAAATTTATAAATTGGACATGCGTGTCCAGCCTTCTCCCTTATTGATTCTTTGTATTCTCTTCTCACATAATTCCCCTCAATGTTAATGAGGTTTCTCTTATTGTATTATGTAATTGGGTAGAAGTAGAATAATGCTAGCCGGGGAGAGGAAAGTAGGCGATTTGTTCTAGGAACAATCTGTTTAAATATCCATCTGTATATCGTTATTAATTTACTTTTCGCGCCTTATGATGTTTTAGAAGTATGCTTAAGGGTGTATGATGATACCTTAACAAAGATAATAAATTGGTTGCCAATTTACGCAAAAAAAAAAACCCTCAAAATATATTATGCGTTTTTTCCTTCCGTTGAGTGATTCTTACTCAAGATCCAAAGTTGGCATTGGTTTGTTGGCCAAAGTCAAGACCTTTGTCAATTGCGGATATGTTTGAATCATGAGAGTTTTGTTCCATATCGGTGTCTTGTCCAAGTTGTGATTTGTTGGCCAAAGTCAAGATCACTTCTTGTCCATCGCCATTGATTACGAAGCTTTCCATGTCAATGGGTCCCGCTTAACTGGAATCATTAAGCTTGTTGTGCCAAAGCCAAGGCTTAGTTGATTCAGAGGAAAAAGGTTAGGAAAATGTATTGTATATATGTTTCGGACTTGGATGTCCACCTACCGGATCTAGGAATTGGATGAGATCCAATTGATCTTTGAGATCTACCTAGTTAAATATCATGTTGGCCAAAGTCAAGGTTGTGTGTTATTTAACGGGATCCTAGCCCACTAGGAAACTGGGTTTCCCGAGTACTCGACAGAGGGTTAGAGGCTCGCCGAAAAATAGTGGGAGGCTAGTATTGAATTTGCAATCTCATTCAGATATTTAGCTTTACGCGCTTTCAAATTAATTTCGTCAAAATTATTTTATTAGTTGGAGTAATATAATGTTATTTTTCTTGTAACAGTTAGACTGTACCCAATATCGTTGACTAGATAGTTGGACTATCGTAGTCAAGATGACTGGAAAAGGAAATATCTGAGATATTATCATGGGCGAGAATGTCTTTAAGGGCATGAACTTTGCCGATTGGGAAATGAATCTAAGGATAGTCCTTGGAGCCGAGAGGCTGTTATACACCATACAGACACCTCTTGGGCCTAAACCCACACCTGATCAAACACTTGAGCTGGAGCTTTGGAAGACTCACAACGATGATTGCGATACTGCTCAGTCTATTATGCTTGCTTCCATGACTCAGCATTTCTGTCGACAAAACAGGGACTTGGATCCCTATAACATGTTGGCGAGGTTGCACGATCTTCACCGATCTAACAAAAGGTCACAGAGATATGAGTTAGTAAAGAAGCTCTACCGTTCACGTATGTCAGAAGGCATGTCTGTTGAGTCCCATGTGGCACAGATGATTGCTGACATAGATGAGCTAGCTGAGATGGGGATAGTCTTTGAGGCTGAGATTACCATAGATATGATCTTGCAATCTCTCCCCGACACCTGGAGACAATTCATCATAAACTATAATTTGATGAACACAGATGATACTCTTGGAGAGTTATTGTCTACTCTCAAGGAAGCTGAGAAGGAGCTTCTCAAGGGCAACAAGCGCGATGCGCACTTTGCTTCGATATATCAGACATCGAGGGTTGGACCCAATGCAACTGGAGATGTGAAGAAGAAGAAGCATAAAAGAAAGGGCAAGGCCAAATGGTCAAAGGCTTCCGAGAAGCCTAAGGACAAATCTCATGATGTTTGCCTCCAGTGCGGCAAGCGGGTGTTGGACAGTTATGACTCATAGCGTCACTATTTGTACAGATCATGGTGTTGTACAAATTAACTATGTGACAAAAGAGATTGCTCTCTTATCATTTGTGATTAGATCACCTAGATGTATAAATGATAGGAGGCCCTTATGATTAGTACCTAGATTGAGATGATATGAGACAGTATCAGTCCACGAAGGTATAATCATTAAATATCTCTAGTCAGAGTATTATCGAGATTGGACATCGATAAATGCGTAAAAGACTAGTATTACACTTGTGCGTGTTATGTGAGATCATAACAGCATAGTTCTCATATATTTAGGTATTGGATACTCATGCAAGTGTAATAGGAGGTTGTGTTTTACCGATGGTACGGAAAACAGCTTCGCTCTGGATAGACCCCCTTAGAATTCCATTGGTAGTATGACTATGTGTCTATGGAAGTTCGAAATCAGAGTAGGTGTATTTGCTCTTAACCTGAGACTTGCACCGCTAATACTTACGACAATCAATATACTTTGGTTTTGGTCGTCCAGGGCTTTAACCGGTTCTGTGTACGCCTCTGCTGGGTATATTGAGAATCGTAGTGTATTGGGTGTGATGTCAAGACGGAAGTATCACTCCAGTCATAGTGGAGATGATATCACGTAGGATACGGTATTAGCACTCTTAAATGCAGCAGCTATCGGGATATTATGACTAGGTCATGTATATCCTATTATAGGACTAGTTACCAGACATCCGACATGTGCTTCGTACGGGGCAGACACAATTCCAGCCTCAGGCCTAGCACGTGACATCCGATACTGGATCGACATGCACAATACTATGTATACTACGCCTGATATAGATCGCTTATTTCTGTAAGCATGTTTCTGGAGAATTGGGTAGGCATGGCGATTTGCTAGAAGCCAACCTTGTCTTGTAAATCGGTAAAACGTAGTACTAGGTACGTACGTATTCGGATAGTCCGATGACCGTATTTACTGCCAACATATCCGGAGATCTCATGGGTCGCTTCCCGAAGATTCACCGATGACGTATGACTCGCACTTTATTAATCTGGGATTAATTGGATGAGAGAGAAAATTAATCTGTGATTAATTACGAAGATATTTTATCTAGGATAAAATATTTATTAAAGAGAGAGAACGATTAATTTGGAATTGATCAATAAATTAATATATTCGATATATTAAACGAAATTGGATTTCGACGCGGAATTAAAATCGGATTTTAATTCGGGCGAACGAATTAATTTAGAATTAATTCGTTAGCGACGTGAATAGTAATTATGCTATGCATGATTATTTAATTAAATTAGATTTAATTACGACGTAACGAAAATTTCGTTAATTTGGAATTAGCGAACCCGAGCCCGGGATTATTTGTGAGCGTATTTATATTTCGAATTCGAGTGCGACACGCAAGTCAAATCGAGCGTCAAATCGCTAGTCACATCTAGCGTCAAATCACTAGTCAATCAATTGATGTGATGTCTAATCACTTTGAGTGACTTGAAAACTTGTCATGAATGATGTGAATAGTGATAGATGGGATGTGAATAATTGATGTGAGTTGGTGGAAGGCTTTAATGCCTTTTGCTTTTTGACTTTTAAAAAGCAAAAATTTGGTAAATGAATTTTTTTTTGAATTTTTCATTTAAGTGAATTAGATACACAAATCCAAATAACCATAACACAACATCTTCACTCTCTCTCTTTCAAGTTAAATTCGGCAAAGGGCCAAAAGCTTCTTCTCTCCCATTTTTCTTTCAAAGCCGTGAGCTAGGAGAAGAAATAAAGTGATTTTATGGCAAAATTACTTAAGTGCTAGCACACAAAGAGGTATACAAGGTGATAGGGAAACCCACCTTTGAGCTTGGAATCACCATTGATAAAGCTTGGAGCTTGAAGATGAAGATGGAGGACAAAGAACACCATGGCCGAGAGCTTCACTTAAAGGGCATAAAAAGTTTTTTTCTTCGTAGCATCCAATCCGATCAAAGTGAGTATGATTCCGCCATTCTCCTTTGTGTATTCACATGTGTTTCAATGCTTGATTTGATCCTTGGGACATAATAGAAACCCAACAGCGGGATCACTGGAAGCGTGACTGCTGCGAGTACAAGGCGCTCCAAAAGGAGATAAAGGCGGGCAAGGCACCGGCCTCAGGTATGTTTGTTATTGAAATAAACATGACTACTTCTAGTTTTAAAAATTATATTTTTGATTCTGGTTGTGGTACTCATATATGTACTGATGTGTAGGATCTTCAGATTAGCAGGAGACTGGCTTCAGGGGAGATTGATCTGCGTGTTGGAAACGAGACACCTGTTGCTGTTTTGGCAGTGGGCACTTTTATTTTGGAAATGCCATCGGGGCATGTACTTGAACTTAATGACTGTTATTATGTACCTAGTTTGACTAGGAATATCATATCTGTATCTATGTTAACCCAATGTGGGTATACTTTTTTATTTCGGAACACTAGGTGTTACTTATATAAAAATGATGTAGAAATTTGCAATGCTGTTGTAAATAATGGTCTTTATATTTTGAATATAAATCTATCTCCAACATATAATATAACAAACAAAAGGCTCAGAATGAATAACAAAGATGAAACTTATATGTGGCGCTGTCGTCTGGGACACATAAACAAGACTCACATATCCACACTTTCGAAAAGTGGGTACTTGGACGGATTTGATCCAAATTCATATGACGTCTGCGAATCTTGCTTATTAGGCAAAATGCCTAAATCACCTTTTAGCGGTAAAGGTGAACACGCCACCGAACTGTTAGCCCTCGTTCATAGTGACGTTTGTGGGCTCATGTCTAGCTAGGTTAGAGGTGGATACGAATACTTCGTAACCTTTACGGATGATGCATCGTGTTATGGTTATGTGTATCTTATGAGACATAAGTCAGAAACTTTTGAGAAATTCAAAGAGTTTCGACACGAAGTTGAAAAACAGACCGGCAAGAGTATAAAGACATTACAATCGGACCGTGGTGGCGAATACTTGAGCAATGAGTTTCTAGATTACTTGAAAGAATATGGTATTCTTTCACAGTGGACTCCTTCTGGAACACCACAATTAAACGGTGTGTCCGAATGGAGAAACCAAACTTTGTTGGACATGATTAGGTCTATGATGAGTCGTACTGAGCTACCAATTTCCTTCTGGGGATATGCATTAAATAGTGCAATTCTTATTTTGAATAAGGTTCCGTCAAAGTCTATACAATAGACACCATATGAGATATGGACAGGAAAGAAACCGGGTTTCTCATTCCTAAATATTTAGGGATGCTGGGCATACGTCAAACATTTGGAAGGTACCAAACTTGAGCCCAAATCAGATAAATGCCTATTCGTAGGATATCATAGGGAAACCAAATGATATTACTTCTATCACCCACGAGAGAACAAAGTATTTGTTGCTCTACATACGGTTTTCCTTGAGAATGAATTCCTAAATACAGTGGTTAGTGGGAGGAAAGTAGAACTCGATGAAAATCGGAGTGATACTGTTCCTGGCATAGAATCCTCAACGGAACAAGAACAGTCCATCCAGGATGAGACTGTACCACAATCTTCTATTACACAAGGACCGCGTAAGTCGGACAGAGTCAAGAAACAACCTGAGAGGTATGGGTTTCTGATCTCACCTCATCTAGATATTAATCTCATTGAGGATAACGAACCGGCTACGTATGAGGAAGTGATACAAGATATGGATTCTGCTTTATGGCAAGAGGCCATGAAGTCCGAAATAGATTCCATGTACACCAACCAAGTTTGGACACTGGTTGATGCACCAGAAGGCGTAAAGCCTATTGGATGCAAATGGGTCTTCAAGAAGAAGACCGACATGGATGACAACGTACAAACGTACAAAGCTAGGCTTGTAGGGAAGGGGTATCGTCAACGACATGGTGTCGATTACGACGAAACTTTCTCACCTGTTGCCATGATTAAATCCATTCGGATAATGCTTGCTATTGCTGCATACTTCGATTACCAGATATGGCAGATGGACGTTAAAACCGCTTTCCTTAACGGAAATCTTTTGGAGGATGTTTATATGCAACAGCCTGATGGTTTTATCATGCCTAGACTTGCGAACAAGGTTTGTAAATTAAATGGGTCCATTTATGGACTGAAACAAGCATCGCGGTCATGGAACCAATGTTTTGATGAGATCATAAAAGAATATGATTTCATTCAAAACGAAGATGATCCTTGTGTATACAAGAAGGTTAGTGGGAGATCACTGACTTTTATTATCCTTTATGTTGACGATGTATTGCTAATAGGCAATGACATTCCCATTCTAACGTCGGTGAAAGCTTGGCTTTCATTGAAATTCTCCATGAAAGATCTGGGAGAAGCAACCTTTATTCTGGGAATAAAGATCTACCAGGATAGATCTAGAAAGCTGCTTGGACTCTCTCAGAGCACGTACGTTGACAAAGTGTTGAAGAGATTCAACATGAATCATTCCAAGAGATGACTGTTGCCAGTGTCACATGGCGTCTATCTATCTAAGGACATGTGTCCTAAAACTCAAGATGAGAGAGACAACATGAGTCAGATACCATTCGCCTCGGCAGTCGGATCGATCATGTATGCTATGATATGTACGTGACCTGATGTCTCCTATGCTTTGAGCATGTGTAGTCGCTATCAGGCCGATCCAGGTGAAGGTCACTGGATGGCGGTTAAGAATATCCTAAAGTATCTTAGGTGAACTAAGGATGCTTTCTTAATCTATGGAGATGGAGAACTTGAGGTAACTGGGTATACCGATGTAAGTTTCCAAACCGACAAAGACGACTGCAAGTCGTAATCCGGGTATATATTTTGTTTGAATAACGGAGCAGTGAGCTGGAAATCTTCCAAGCAATAGACTGTTGTCGATTCAACAATAGAAGCGAAGTATATTGCTGTAGTTGAAGCAGCAAAGGAAGCAGTTTGGATCCGAAAATTCCTAATTGGATTAGGAGTAGTTTCGTTAGCAGCTAAGCCCGTTCCATTATATTGTGACAATAACGGGGCTATAGCACAGGCTAAAGAACCGCGGTCTCATCAACGATCCAAGCATGTTCTTCGACGTTTCCATCTGATACGTGAGATCATACATCGTAGCGATGTGAAGGTCGAGAAGGTCGTATCAGATGACAACATGGCAGATCCACTGACGAAAGCTATTCCTCAGTAAAAGTTTGAGCGACATGTACATAGTTCAGGTATTAGATGCTTGAGTGACTGGCTATAGGCCAAGTGGGAGATTGTTGGATAGTTATGACCAATAGTGTCACTCTTTGTAAAAGACATTGTGTTTTTGTACAAAATTAACTATGTTATAATGAAATTACCTTTTACCATTTTGTGATTCATTTACTTTGATATATATAAATGGTAAAAGTCCTTATGATTAGTTCCGGATTGAGATGATATGAGACAGTATCAATCCATAAAGGTTTAATCATTAAATATCCCTAGTCGTAGTATTATCGAGATTGAACATCGATAATGCGGAATAGACTAGTATTGCACTTGTGCGCGTTGTGAGGGCATAACGACATAGTTCTCATATGTTTAAGTATATGATACTTATGCAAGTGCGATAGCAGGTTGTGTTTTACCGATGGTACGGAAAACAACTTCGCTCTGGATAGACCCCGCGAAATCCCATTGGTAGTATGTATATGTGTCTATGGGAGTCCGCTTCAGGGTAGGTGTATTTGGTCTTAATCTGAGACTTGCATCGCTAGTACTTGCGACAATCGGTAAACTTTGGTTTTGGTCATCCAGTGCTTTAACAGGTTCTGTGTATGCCTCTTCTGGGCTTATTGAGAATCGTAGTGTATTGGATGTGATGTCAAGATGGAAGTATCACTTCAGACATATGGAGATGATGATCACGCAGGGATTCAGAACTGGTTCTCTATTGTGTTGCAACCATCGGGATAATATGACAAGGTCATGATTATTCGATTCAAAGAGACTAGTTGCTCGATATCCGATATGTGCTTCGTACGGGGCTGACACTATTCCATCCCCAGGCCTTGCACGTGACATCTGATACTGGATCGCAATACGCAATACTACGGTATATTATGCCTTATAAAGATCGTATATTCCAGTAAGAATATTTCTGGAGAATTGGGTAGGCATGGTGCTTTTCTAGAAGCCAACCTTATCTCGTAAATCGGTAAAAATGTAGTACGTGGTACGTATGTATTCGGATAGTCTGATGACCGTATTTACTGCCAACATATCCAGGGATCTCTTAGGTCGCTTCCCGAAGATTCACCAATGACGTATGATTCGAACTTAATTAATCTGAGATTAATTACGGAGAGACTTTATCTTGGATAAAGTACTATTTGAAGAGAGAGAAAGATTAATTTGGAATTAATCATTAAAATAATATATTCGATATATTATTCGAAATTAGATTTCGACGCGGAATTAAAATTAGATTTTAATTCGGACAAAACGAGTTGATTTAATTAATTCGTTAGCGATGTGAATAGTAATTTTACTAGGCATAATTATTTAATTAAATTTGATTTAAATTACGTCGCGACGGAAGTTCGTTAATTCGGAATTATCGAACCCGAGCCCGGTAGTGTTTGCGGGCCCACTCGCATTCGGAATCGAGTGGGGCCCACATGTCACATCAACCATCACATCACATGTCACTTTATTAATTTGATGTGTTTAGGTGTGGTTGTTGGTGAAAGAGTGTAAAACACTCCAAATGAAAGAAAGGTGAAAGACTTGTGTGACATATACCAACCAAGGTTTGGTATATCTTTGATAATTGTTTTGAAACATATTATTATTGATTTTGAAATCAAATACACATTCTTCTCTTTTCTCTCCCAAGGCCGAAACCAGTTAAGGTTTTTGGCTCTCCATTTTTCTTCATTTCTTTGCCAAATTTGTGAAGGAAAAGAGTGAATATTTGTTGTAAAAATTCACCTAGGGCTAGCACTCTTCAAGGATCATCAAGAGGTGATAGGGAAACCTATCCAAGGGCTTTAAAAAAATCAAACAAAGCTTGGAGCATTGTGGACTGTCTTGGCCGAATCTTGGACTGCTTGGAGGGAAAATTTTTATTGTTTGACGCATCCAAAACCGATCGATGTAAGTGTGTTTCCGCCTCACTTCTTCATTATTCATTCGCATTTCATTGTTCATTATGATCTTGGGACTAATCATAGAAACCAACACTAGGCCTCTAGTTCATTTCTGATGTAGGTGATGGGTCTATTGTCCTCACTTCCCAGGTTTACCTCATCCAATACATCATGTACCCTTGTGATGCTCGCCTTATGTCGTCTATTCAGAGCGTATTCTTCTTCTTCCATTCGTTATTCACTCTTGGGATTCCCTTTCATCAAACAATTTACCTTGCACGTCTCTCTCACTCTGTCTTATGTCTGGTTTGCTAATAATTTATCCCTTAAGGTCGAAATTACGGCCTGAGCTTCGGTTTCATCTTCTCGTTCCACTACATATGCTATTAAGTTGGCCCTAATGGCCGCGAGTGCAGCTTGTTCTCTACTATTCTTGTTCTTCTTCATTTGCATTACTGTGCATTGGCTCTCCAAAGACCACTGTGGTTGGCTTTATTTGCGCGAACAAAAATGTTGGGTTTCTAGGTTAGTCCCAAGATCGATTTCAAGCAATGAAACATGTGTGAATACTCAAAGAGGTATGGCGGAATTATACTTACAATGATCGGATGTGCAAAGCAACGAACAATAAAAATCTTCAAGTTTTGGACCTCTCGGCTTTGCTCCAATTTTGTGCTCCATGAGTTCTTCAAGCTCCAAGCTTCAAGTGTGCATTTCATGCCCATGGTTCCCTATCACCATCATATGACTCCTAATGTGTGCTAGCACAAGGAAATTTTACCACAAAATTTCCCCTAAAGCTTCTCCTTGCTCACGGTTTTGTAAGAAAGAAAGAAGAAAATTGGCCCTTGGCCAAGAGATGTAGGAGAGGAAAGAGAGATGAAGATCAAGTGTTTTGTGTTGTATTTTATTTCCAAAACAAGTACATAATACATTTACCAAAAAATGCAAAAGGCATTAAAAGCCTTCCAACCACCACCATCACTATTCACATCAAAAGTGACTAGACATCACATCACTCAAAGTGATGTGACTTCCATCATTTGATTGACTAGTGATTTGAAGCTAGATGTGACTTATGGGCCCCACTCGATTCGCATTACGAGTGGGCCCGCAAACACTTCCGGGCTCGGGTTTGCTAATTCCGAATTAACGAATTTTCCGTTGCGACGTAATTAAATCAAATTTAATTAAATAATTATGCCTAGTAAAATTACTATTCACGTCGCTAATGAATTAATTCTAAATTAACTCGTTCGCCCGAATTAAAATCTAATTTTAATTCCGCGTCGAAATCTAATTTCGTATAATATATCGAATTTATTATTTTATCTATTAATTACAAATTAATCGTTCTCTCTCTTTAAATAATATTTTATCCCAGATAAAATATCTCCGTAATTAATCCTAGATTAATTTTCTCTTTCAATTAATTAATCCCAGATTAATAAAGTGTGAGTCATACGTCATCGGTGAATCTTTGAGAAGCGACCCATGAGATCCCCGGATATGTTGGCAGTAAATCTGGTCGTCAGACTATCCGAACACATACGTACCCAATACTACATTTTTACCGATTTACAAGACATGGTTGGCTTCTAGCAAAGCACCGTGCCTACCCAATTCTCCAGAAATATTCTTAAAGGAATATTGTAATCTATATTAGGAGTAGTATACGTAGTATTGCATATTACGATCCAGTATTGGATGTCACGTGCAATGCCTGGGGTTGGAATAGTGTCTGCCCCATACGAAGCACATATCGGATCTCTGGTAACTAGTCTCTATAATCGGATAAATATGACCTTGTCATTTTATCCCAATGACTGCAGTACATAAGAGTACTAATCTGTATCCTATGTGATCATCATCTCCACTATAACTGAAGTGATACTTCCATCTTGACATCACACCCAATACACTACGATTCTCAATATACCCAGAAGAGGCGTACACAGAACCTGTTAAAGCCCTGGACGACCAAAACCAAAGCATATTGATTGTCGCAAGTATTAGTGGTGCAAGTCTCAGGTTAAGACCAAATACACCTACCATGATTCGGACTTCCATAGACACATAGTTATACTACCAATGGAATTTCGAGGGGTCTATCCAGAGCGAAGCTGTTTCCGTACCATCGGTAAACACAACCTCCTATTACACTTGCATGAGTATCCAATACCCAAATATATCAGAACTATACCGTTATGCTCCCACAACGCGCACAAATGTAATACTAGTCTATTCCGCATTATCGATGTCCAATCTCGATAATATTATGACTAGGGATATTTAATGATTAAATCTTCGTGGATTGATATTGTCTCATATCATCTCAATCTGAAACTAATCATATGGACCTTTCATCATTTATATATCTTGGTAATCTAATTACAAATGATAAAAGAGCAATTTCCTTTGTCACATAGTTAATTTGTACAACAACACCATGATCTATACAAATAGTGATACTATGTGTCATAATTGTCCAACAATCTCCCAATTGGCTTATAGCCAATCACTCAAGTGTCCTACACTTGAACTATGTATGGGTTTCTCAAACTTCTGCTGAGAAAAGGCTTTCGTCAGCGGAATTGCAAGGTTATCATCTGATGCGATTTATACGATCATCACATCGCCATGATGTATGATCCGACGAATCAGATGAAATATTAAAGCATATATTTCGATCGTTGATGAGACCTTTAATTCTTTAGCCTGTGTTGTAGCCTAGCTCAACTGCTAACATAACTACTCCAAAACTAATTAGGATTATTATGGATCCAAAAGGCTTCTATTGCTGCCTCAGCTGCAGTAATATTCCACTTTTGTTGTTTATTCAGAAATAGTACTGTTTTGCGATTTATAGTCGTCTTTATCGGTTTGGAAACTTGCAGTAGTGAAATTAGTCACTTCAAGTTCTCCTTCTTCATAACTTAAGAAAGCATCCTTAGATCATCTAAGATACTGAAGGATGTTCTTAACATCAATCCAATGACTATCACTTGGATTGGCCTGATTGTGACTCCATATGCTCAAAGCATATGAGACACTAGGTCGCGTACATTTGTTTCAATGTACGAGTTCTTGGAGAGTGACAACAACTTATAGATCTATCCCAGTAGATCTTTATTCCTAGAATAAAGGTTGTTTCTCCCAACAATTATACGGAGAATTTTCATGATAGCCAAGCTTTCACCGATTGTATTATGGGATTGTCATTTCTAAGAAATGATATATCATTATAATGGACAATCATTGTCAGTGCGCTCCCACTAACCTCCTTATATACACAAGAATCATATGCTTTTTGAATTAAATCATACACTAATATGATTACATTAAAACATCAGTTCCAAGAACATAATGCTTGCTTCAATCCATAAATAGATCGAGTTAATTTGCAAACCTAGTTTGCTTGTTCTTTGTACGAAAAAACCGTCAGGATATTATAAACATCCTCCTAAAGGTTTCCGTTTAAGGAAAGAAATTTTGACGTTCAGCTGCCATATTTCATAAATGAAACATGCAGTATTAGCAAGCATCATCCAAATGGATTTACCATGGCAACGGGTAAAAGGTTTCATTGTAATCGACACTATGTTAATGACGATACCCTTTATGTACAAGCCTTGCTTGGTACATTTGTATGTTGCCATCCATGTATGTCTTCCTTGAAGACTAATTAGTACCAATAGGCACAATGCCTTCTCGTACATCAACCAATATCCAAACATGGTTGATATACATGGAATCCATTTCGGACATTATTGCACTTTTCCATAAATAGGTAGTCGATACCTTGTATCACTTCCTCATACGTAGTCAGTTAGTATTCCTCAATAAGATTGACATCTTTATGAGGTGAGATCAGAAACCTATACCTCTCAGGTTATTTTCTGGCTCTCTCCGACATACGTGGTTCTTGTGTATTCGAAGATTATGGTACAGTTTCATCTCTGGTGAACTGTTTGTGTTCCATTAAGGAATTAGTGCCAGGAACAGTATTACTCTGATTCTCATCGAGTTTTACTTTCCTCCCTCTTACCACTGCATATAGGTATTCCTCTTAGGAAAACTGCATGGTGAGCAACAATTACATTATTCTCATGTGAGATGTATAAGTGGTATACTTTGGTTTCCTTAGGACAACCAACAAATAGGCACTTATCCGATTTGGGTTCTAGCTTGATATCATCCAAACATATGCCTAGTATACCCAAATCTTCAGGAATGAGAAACTTTTTCCTGTCCATATCTAATATGAATTCTGTCTAACAGATTTTCATGGAACCTTATTCAAAATAAGTATTCCACTGTTTAATGCTTATCCCTTGAAGGAAAATGGTAGCTCAGAGCGACTCATGATTAACCTTACTATGTCCAACAAAGTTCGGTTTCTCTGTTCGGACACATTACTCAAAATTGAGGTGTTCTGTGAAGAGTCCACTATGAAAGAATACTATATCCTTTCAATTAGTCAAGAAACTTATTGCTTAAGTATTTTCATCATGGTCCAATCGTGATGTTTTAATACTTTAGCCAATCTGTCTAACTGCTTCGTGTCGAAACCCTTTGATTAACTCTAAAGTTTTCGATTTATGTTTCAAAAGAAACACACAACCGTAACGCGATGCCACATCCATAAAGGTTACGAAGTATTCAAATCCACCTATAGCCTAGCTAGATATGGGCCCACTTACGTCATTATGAATGAGGGCTAACAGATCAGTGGCACTTACTCTTTTACCAAGTAAAAGGTATTTTAGGCACTTTGCCTAATAAACTAGATTCATAGACATCATTTGAATATAATCAAATCCGTCCTAGTATCCACTCTTCAAAAGTTTAGATATACGAGTCTTGTTTAATGTGTCCTAGACAATAGTGCCACAAATAAGTCTTAACTGATCAAATTAGTTTGAGCTATTTATTTGTCACTTTATATGTTTGAGATTCTTTTATATTCAAAATATAAATACTGTTACTCATATCGAATGTGTTTATCTCAATATCATCTTTATAAAATAAAACACTTTAGTGTTCTAGAATATAAAGGTATACCTGCAACGGGTTAAACCCTGATATAGAGATTATGTTTCTAGTCAAACTAGTTACATTATAATAGTTTCCTAATTTAAGTACACACCTGAAGGGTAGTTCCTAAACTTAGGTTTCTACGGTTAAAACAGCGACCCTCATCCCATTTCTGATTCGCAGATAAATCTCATCTGAAGTCAGTATCCTACTAATCAGCAGATGCTGTAAATCAGTACATATATTTATGTACCACTATTTAATATCAAAATCCAATTTTGAAATTAGCAGTGTACAGTTTTATGATAAACAAACTTGAAGTCAGAGTCTTGCCCTGTCTTCTATTCCTTCATGTCTGTCTTGTCCATACGGCAGTTACGCTTCCAGTAACCTCGTTTGCCACAGTCTTAGCAGACATCTTAGGATATGTCCTTTGTCCTGTGATGATATTGCTTTTGCCATTTTTCCACATCTCAGAAGTCTTTGGCCAAGCCTTGGCCTTCTGGGATGTCGAAGTATGATGCGCCTTGCGCTTCTTGCCCTTTTGCAAACTTCGGCTTTGTCTCATTGAGCATAACCATTAACTCTCTAAGAGTTATTATTTGCGATCAATGCTTCTAAGATCTAAGTATAGACCTATGAAGATCCTTCAATTTCAACATCATGGTTTAAATATCTAATCCTTAGTTATGACGACGAAATTAAGGAGTCATTTTGGCAAGGATAACGGATTAAGCACTAAAGTTATCATCACATGAATCTTCCAAAGATCGTGCTTTACTATTTACTCAACTCCGGGCTTAGGCCCGAGATGTCATTTTATCAAATAAAATAACTTCTCGGTTCTCAAGACTATCCTGAGGTTTTATTCCCAATCTAAAAATTAAACCATTTAAATACATTTTCACCCAAGATTATGTTCTAAACGTTAATCTTTCAGTTTATCTTGATTCTAATAGTCCAACTATTTAATCAACGATTTCAGGTACTATTTAATATAATGATTACTATAGTCTAACTACATAATCAACTATAATTAAATTAGTTAAATTCAATTATATTGATTACTATAATCTAATTATAAAATCAACTATAAATTGAAATCGTTTGAATACAGTCCAACTATTTAATTAAAACAACGATTAAATATTAGTCCAACTAATATGTTTATTTATTGACGAAAAATTTGAAATGAGCTCATATTAGCAAGTAACTAAACGAATATTGCAAATTTAATACTTGCCTCCCACTATTTTTCGGCGAGCCTCTAACCCTCTGTTTAGTACTCGGGAAACCTTGTTTCCTAATGGGCTAGGATCCCGTTAAATAACACACAATCTTGACTTTGGCCAACAAATTGTATGATAATTAACTAGGTAGATCTATAAGATCTATTGGATCTCATCCAATTCCTAGATCTAGTCGGTGGACATCCAAGTCGGAAACATATATCCTATACATTCCAAAATATCCAATATATTCCCTAACCTTTTTCCTCTGAATCAACTAAGCCTTGACTTTGGCACAACAAACTTAATGATCCCAGTTAAGTGGAACCCATTGACCTTGAAAAGCTTCGTAATCAATGTCGATGGACAAGAAGTGATCTTGACTTTGGCCAAAAAATCACAACTTGGATAAGATACCGATATGGAACAAAGCCTTCATGATTCAAACACATCCGCGACGGACAAAGGTCTTGACTTTGGCCAACAAACCAGTGCCAATCTTGGATCTTGAGTAAGAATCACTCAATGGAAGGAAAAACGCTTAATATATTTTGAGGGTTTTTCGCGTAAATTGGCAACCAATTTATTATCTTTGTTAAGGTCTCATCATCATACACCCTTAAACATGCATTCTAAAAACATAATAAGGCGCGTATATAAATATAATAATGATATGCGGATGGATACTTAAAACATTGTTCCTAGAACAAATCTCTCTATTTCCTCTCTCCCGCTAGCACAAATATTACTTCTACCCGATTACATAACACTTCTAAAGAAACCCCATTTACATTGAGGGGAATAGGTGAGAAGAGAAATACACAGAGTCAAGAGGTAATAGGCTGGACACGCAAGTCCAATTAATAAATTCTAAGTTTATTACAACAATTTCCAAAATTGCCCTCACCCATCTAATATCCATCTGATATACATTATTCATACATCGCATCCATGTATTCACACAAAGCATGTTATCAATCAATCTAATCCAATTAATTAATTTGAAATTAATGACCATCAAATGTTCAAACAACGATTTGATTTTGCACGAGTCAAACTCGTTTTACGAATAAGTACTCAAAGTACGAATTCACGAATTATATTAACTACAACATTAAATCCAATTCAATTTGTATTTAATACTAATTCATTTATTTATTTTAAATTAAATATTACACTTTCTTATGTGCCTTTTCGAATTAGATTCTAAACCTAATAGTTACGGGTCTCAAAGTCCGATTAACATCCAATGTTAATTTAATTAAAGTCTAATGGGCTTTCAATTAATTTATTAAGGCATGGAATTTTGGTTAATATGGGTCAAACCCAAATACCAAAGCCCATTAAGGAATCACCCTTTATGCCTAGAAATCAATTTCGGCCAATTAGGCCTAATTAATATTAAAGGTCCATTAAGTCATATTTGGACTTTATGGATATGGTTTTGGGCCCAATTGGATCCAACCAATTAGCCTAAACCAAACTTGGCCCAACCAAGCCCATTAAGCCCAAATACAACTTTACAAGCCCAATTCCAAAATAAGCCCAATTAATTAAATTACCAAAATTCCAAATTCATAATTTAATTAACCTAAAGTATATGCCATAATTAATTAACCAAATTAATATTTCCAAAACATCAATTTACACAATTAATTATGCTTATCATCATCAACTTATGTCCAACACCAATTGAATCAAAAATCATATCATTTTACATGCTTCTAGTCACGGTAATTTAGGGGATTTTATTGTCCGATTCGATTTTAATCCAATTGAATCCTAAATCAACATTTCCCAAATGAATTCAACTCATCCAATGATCAAAATCAAAAAATTCCATGACATTAGGGCACCTCCAAGTTTCGGCCAAGCCTATATATTGGCGAAAAATTGATCCAATCTATTTTTCACAAAATTGATCACAAACAACTCCAAGTCATCCATATACAAGCATGCTCAAACAAGTAATTTCACTCAAACATGCTCAAATTCAATTTACCAAAATTTTACCCTAATCAAATTCCATGCTTAAAATGGCTCTGATACCATTGTTGGGTTTTTAGGTTAGTCCGAAGATTGATTTCAAGCAATGAAACATGTGTGAATACTCAAAGAGGTATGACGGAATTATACTTACAATGATCGGATGTGCAATGCGACGAACAACAAAAATCTTCAAGCTTTGGACCTCTCGGCTTTGCTCCAATTTTGTGCTCCATGAGTTCTTCAAGCTCCAAGCTTTAAGTGTGCATTCCATGCCCATGGGTGGGTTTCCCTATCACCATCATATGACTCCTAATGTGTGCTAGCACAAGGAAATTTTACCATAAAATTTCCCCTAAAGCTTCTCTTTGCTCACGGTTTTTGTAAGAAAGAAAGAAGAAAATTGGCCCTTGGCCGAGAGATGTAGGAGAGGAAAGAGAGAGGAAGATCAAGTGTTTTGTGTTGTATTTTATTTCCAAAACAAATACATAACACATTTACCAAAAAATGCAAAAGGCATTAAAAGCCTTCCAACCACCACTATCACTATTCACATCAAAAGTGACTAGACATCACATCACTCAAAGTGATGTGACTTCCATCATTTGATTGACTAGTTATTTGACGCTAGATGTGACTTATGGGCCCCACTCGATTCAAAATATGAGTGGGCCCGCAAACACTCTCGGGCTCGGGTTCGCTAATTCGAATTAACGAATTTTCCATTACGACGTAATTAAATCAAATTTAATTAAATAATTATGTCTAGTAAAATTACTATTCATGTCGCTAACGAATTAATTCTAAATTAACTCGTTCGCCCGAATTAAAATCTAATTTTAATTCCACGTCGAAATCTAATTTCGTATAATATATCGAATATATTATTTTATCGATTAATTCCAAATTAATCGTTCTCTCTCTTAAATAATATTTTATCCCAGATAAAATATCTCTGTAATTAATCCTAGATTAATTTTCTCTCTCTATTAATTAATCTCATATTAATAAAGTGCGAGTCATACGTCATCGGTGAATCTTCAAGTAGCGACCCATGAGATCACCGGATATGTTGGCAGTAAATCCGGTCGCCGGACTATCCGAACACGTAAGTACCTAGTACTACATTTTTACGAATTTACAATACATGGTTGGCTTCTAGCAAAGCACCGTGCCTACCCAATTCTCCAAAAATATTGTTAAAAGAATATTGTAATCTATATCAGACGTAGTATACGTAGTATTGCGTATTACGATCCAGTATCGGATGTCACGTGCAAGGCCTGGGGCTGGAATAGTGTCTGCCCCGTACGAAGCACATATCGGATCTCTGGTAACTAGTCTCTATAATCGGATAAACAAGACCTTGTCATATTATCCCGATGACTGCAGTACATAAGAGTACTAGTTTCATATCCTACGTGATCATCATCTCCACTATAACTGAAGTGATACTTGTTAGGTTTGTTTCTAGGTCCCAAGATCAAACAAGACATGAAAACAATGTGTGAACACATCAACGGAGGTAGCGGAATACTCACATCGATCGGTTGAGACGATTTGAAGACGAATGAAGCCACTTTGCTCACTGCCAAGGACGCCCACTGCATGCAGTTCACTGCCTTCCATTTCAGAATTTTGAGCTGTGAAACGGAGCTCCAAGCTTCGTCGGACGGATCCCGGCTCATGGGTGAACCTCCCTACCACATTCGAATATCTCGTAGTGTGCTAGCACTAGCGATTTTTGCCACAAAAACCCAACTCTTGCCTCCTCATGCTCACGGTTTTGGGTGAAACCAGTGAGTGTTTTTGCCCAAATGGGCGTGAACCAAAGGAGAGAAAATGGTGAGAGAAGAATTGTGTAATGGTTGGTCAAACCCTTTTCCAAAAAGGTTTATATATTTTTCCATAAAATATATAAAGCATTTACCAAAAAATAAATCAAATAAATAAAATGGTAAATACTCCCACCAACTTTTACTATTACACCTACACCCATCAACTATTCATTGTCACTTTATTAAAGTGACTTGATGTGTGTCTTTCAATCAATAAACTCAATCACATCAATCAATCACATCACTCAAAGTGATGAATGATTTGACGCTTGATGTGATGAATGATTTGACGCTTGATGTGACTTGCGTTACCGCACTCGAATTCGAAATACGAATGCGCTCGCAATCACACTCGGCTCGGGTTCGCTAATTCCAAATTAACAAATTTCCGTCGCGTCGTAATTTAATGATTACGCCTAGCGAATTCACTATTCACGTCACTAACGAATTAATTCTAAATTAATTCGTTCGCCCGAATTAAAATCTAATTTTAATTCCGCGTCGAAATCTAATTTCGTTTAATATATCGAATATATTAATTTACCGATTAATTCCAAATCAATCGTTATCTCTCTCTAGACAATATTTTATCCTAGATAAAATATCTCAGTAATTAATCCCAGATTAATTTTCTCTCTCTTCTATATAATCCCAGATTATTTAAGAGTGCGAGTTATACGTCATCGGTGGATTATCGGGAAGCGACCCATGAGATCCCCGGATATATTGGCAGTAAATGCGATCGTCGGAGTATCCGAATCGCGTACGTACCAAGTACTACGTTCTACCGATTTACGAGACAAGGTCGACTCCTAGCAAAGCACCAAGTCTACCTAATTCTCCGGACATATCCATATAGAATATACAAGGATCTATATCAAGCGTAGTATACCAAGTATTGTGTATATCGGCCCAGTATCGGATAGTCACGTGCTAGGGCTGGGGCTGGATAAGTGTCTACCCCGTCCGAAGCACATGTCGGATGTCTGGTAACTAGTCTCTATAATCGGATATACATGACCTTGTCATAATATCCCGATGGCCGGCCAGCACTTAAGAGCACTAATACCGTATCCTACGTGACATCATCTCCAGTATGACTGAAGTGATACTTCCGTCTTGACATCACACCCAATACTCTACGATTCTCAATATACCCAAAATCGGCGTACCAGAACCGGTTAAAGCCTCTGACGACCTCAATCAAAGTATATTGATTGTCGCAAGCATTAGTGGTGCAAGTCTCAGGTTAAGACCATACACACCTACCCTGATGTCAATTCCCATAGACACATAGTCACAATACCAATGGGATTCCGAGGGGTCTATCCAGAGCGAAGCTGTTTCCCGTACCGTCGGTGAAACACAACCTCCTACCGCACTTGCATAAGTATCCAATACTTAAATATATGAGAACTATGTCGTTGTGCCCTCACAACGCGCACAAGTGCGATACTAGTCTTTTACGTATTTACCGATGTCCAATCTCGATAATACTCTGACTAGGGATATTTAATGATTTATCCTTCGTTGATTGATACTGTCTCATATCATTCTCAATCAAGGAACAAATCATAAGGACCTCTCATCATTTATATATCTTGGTGATCTAATCACAAATGATAAGAGTGCAATCTCCTTTGTCACATAGTTAATTTGTACAACAACACTATGATCTGTACAAATAGTGACGCTATGGGTCATATTATCCAACAATACTTCCAGCTTGACATCACACCCAATACACTACGATTCTCAATATACCCAGAAGATGCGTACACATAACATGTTAAAGCCCTGGACGACCAAAAACCAAAGTATATTGATTGTCGCAAGTATTAGCGGTGCAAGTCTCAGGTTAAGACCAAATACACCTACCCTGATTCGAACTTCCATAGACACATAGTTATACTACCAATGGAATTATGAGGGGTCTATCCAGAGCGAAGCTGTTTCCGTACCATCGGTAAACACAACCTCCTATTACACTTGCATGAGTATCCAATACCCAAATATATGATAACTATGTCGTTATGCTCCCACAACGCGCACAAGTGTAATACTAGTCTATTCCGCATTATCGATGTCCAATCTCGATAATACTACGACAAGGGATATTTAATGATTAAACCTTCGTGGATTGATATTGTCTAATATCATCTCAATCCGGAACTAATCATATGGACCTTTCATCATTTATATATCTTGGTAATCTAATTACAAATGATAAAAGAGCAATTTCCTCTGTCACATAGTTAATTTGTACAACAACACCATGATCTGTACAAATAATGATGTTATAAGTCATAATTATCCAACACAAAATATATAACAGACTTGCGGGATATGGCTCATCATTTTGAGCCACGATGGCCGAATTTCCTCTTTAATCAGGACTCTGGTCGGCCCGTAATTTCCTTCATACATGAAGTATTCGGCCGAATTTGTCTCTGCAGTGAAAAGCTTGTTATCGGCATGTACTATTTCCACTTCGTCTCTCTGGTTCCAGAAAACTAGGCATTGATGAAGAGATGAAGGAATACATCGGCTTCCGTGTATCTAATCCCTTCCTAAGAGCATGTTATATGTGGTTGGCCTATCTATAACGAAGAACACTACTGTCTTCGTAGTGCTCCCTACTTGCAAGTCTAGTGGGACGACCTCTTTGGCTGTCGTCGCGCCTCTATTGAAACTTGTAAGCACCATTTCTGTAGGGATGAGGTCGTCTTCTGACTTTGCTAAATGCCCTAGCATCCTAACCATGATTGCATTAATGGCTGCTCCATTGTCAGTCAATATTTTGGTGATGGGTATCCCATTGGCCTTTGCTTTTACATATAATGGCCGCAGGTGTTTAGTCATTTATGGTGGTGGTTTTGGGAATATCACTTTCCCTGATAGGCCTACCTCCATTGTTGGTTCATTCCCGGCATTGGCCCGAAGTAATTCTCCCTCCATGTCCCATCTAGAAGGTGGTAATGTGACGGCGCATTGTGAGAGACATTATTGATGACCAGTCTTCGCTTTTCTGCCTTGGTAATGGTCTGTTTTACTTTGGGTGTTCCGTATAGGATGAGGTATAGGGATAGTCCCAAGTCTTCTCCTAATGTTCCGACTGCAAGGTTTCAGGCCTCATACAATTCTTTGAAAAACCGATTCTGTGATATTCTCCTTCTTCGTGCTTCAGTCCTGATGTCTATTTCTTCTTCAACGTCAGTCATTTCCTCGTCTCTGTCTGTTATCGAGAGTGCTGCAAATTCTGTTTCATCACCATCATAGACATCTTCGTTATTTCCAGCCCTTTCACTGTTATCCCCTTTGAATTTCTTGGACAACAAGTAATGATTCGCCACAACTGGTGGCATACTACCGAACTGAATGACGATAAGGGGTCTTCGTCGTCTGTCTCGTCCCATTTTTATCTATCAAATTTAGTGCGCTCCTCACAGTTCGTTGTTGTCCCATCTCTGTCGTCACTCTCTTTACCACTTACATCCGGTTTCTCCCTTGTATAAGCACTATGGTCTGTGGTAACCTTCATTTCACCTTGTCGATGCATCACACAACCATAATTTCTTTGGTGTCACCTCAGTTGCGTCCTTGTCATTTCGTCCACATGAGGGTAGTTCCTTCCTAAACGCTGCCCCGAATATGGCCTCTGGTATGAATGTCATACGTTGGGCTGATGAATTTTCTGCCTAAACGCCTTTACATTTTGGAAGAGGTTTGAATTCCCACCGTAGAACCTCGGCGCGAAGGTCCTCGATTGCTATGCTACTGGCTCATTCTTTACTGGCATTTCACATGTATCTTCCAACTCCTTCATCCACTCTATACAGTTCTTGCACCGTGCACACAGATTTCATTGATCCTTCCCTTCTTGGGTGTTTTGATCCTTTCAGAGTGGTCGGACGACGACAGTCCTGATCTTCATCTAGGACCAACTTGAACTTTGGCAAGTTTACTTTGGTAAGGTCCGAATTGATCATGTTTAATTCTATCGGCTTTGGAAAATGGTTGTCGTCCATTTTTTTTATTCGAACATTATTGGTCCAGATTCTATGGCATCCTGTAAAATATTCCGAAAAATAAGATAATTATTAGTTGTATGGGACCATGCATTATGCCACTTACAATATTTTTTCCCACCAATTTGCTCGGCGCTTGGCAATGTGTGGCGGTCGCTCAAACTAATTTGCTTGTCTTTATATAATTGATCGAATATGGCATCTGTTAGTATTCCTAAAACATGCCAATGATCTATTAAGTAAGAATGTGTGTGAATTTATTCATTATTAGTTGTGGAATTACTTACAATGAACGATTTTTGATTTTCAAAAATGAGTTGAGATCTCCAAGCTCCAAGCTTTGTGTGATGATTCCAAGCTTTGAGTGAGTTTCCCTATCACCTTAGAAGAATCATTTTAGTGCAAGCTTATTTGATCTTGCCCTAAAATCAAAGAGAGGGAGGAGAGGAGTTCACGCCCATTTGATGCTCTTGGGTTAGTGTTTTGTGTGTTGTGTGTGTTTGGATGAGAAAGATAGGTTTTAGCAAAAGTCATTTATCTTTTCACCAAAAACAAGGTTGTTGGGTTTTTGGTTTCACCAAAACCAAAACCAAGTGGTTGGAGAGTGGGCGGTTTTAGCATAAATGCCAACTACTCTCCCAACCACCACATATGAAGTGGGCCTCACTTTGAATTCAAAATTCAAATGGTTTCTATGAATGTTTGTCGCGGCTCGGATTCGTTTAATCCGATTAAATGAATTTTCATCGCTAAATAATTAAAGACGCCTCGTAAATATATTACGAATGCCGTTTACGAATTAATTCTAAATTAATCCGTTCGCACGTATTAAAGTCCAACATTAATTTCGTTTTGAAATCTAATTCCAATTAATATATCTGATATATTAATTTTAGCTCATATGAATAAATTAAATAGAAAAAATTAAATTTAACTATTAAATTTATTTTACTGATTAATTCCAAATTAATCGCGTTCTCTCTCTTCCGAACATATTTAATCCCAGATTAAATAATGACTCAATTAATCCCAGATTAATTTTCTCTCTCTTAATTAATCCCAGATTAATTCTAATTCGAGTCAACTGTCATCGGTGAATCTTTGGGAAGCGACCCAAGAGACCCCTGGATACATTGGCAGTAAATCTGATTATCGGACTATCCGATTAAGTGCGTACCTCGTACCACGTGCTTACCGATTTACAAGACATGGTTGGCTTCTAGCAAAGCACCGTGCCTACCCAATTCTCCAGAAATATTCTTAATGGAATATACAATCTTTGTCATGCGTAATATACATAGTATTACATATAGCGATCCTGTATCGGATGTCACATGCACGGCCAGGGGCTGGAGTAGTGTCTGCCTTGTACGAAGCATATATCGGATCACAAGCAACTAGTCTCTTTAATCAGATAATCATGACGTTGTCACATTATCTTGATGGTTGCAACACATTAGAGTACCAGTTCTGTATCCCTGCGTGATCATCATCTTCATATGACTGAAGTGATACTTCCATCTTGACATCACATCCAATACTCTACGATTCTCAATAAACCCAGAAGAGGAGTACACAGAACATGTTAAAGTCCTGGACGACCAAAACTAAAGCGTATTAATTGTCGCAAGTATTAGCGATATAAGTCTCAGGTTAAGATCAAATACACCTACCCTGAATCGGATTCCCATAGACACATAGTCATACTACCAATGGGATTTCGAGGGGTCTATCCGGAGCGAAGCTGTTTCCATACCATCGGTAAACATAACCTCCTATCACACTTGCATAAGTATCCAATACTTAAATATATGAGAACTGTAGACAACAGAACTTGACGACGCTGTTTTAGGCTCGCGGCCTAGTTGGGAAGTACGAAATAACATGGAGTCGCCACCCGGTGTGAACCGGGACAAAGATTTAAGGCCGCACTCACCCCTCGCAAGGGAAGACCTCAAACCGTTGGGTTCGGAATGGTCCCTTACTTATGTCACTTGTGATGATATAATTTGTGCAATGAATCAACCGAGTCTACTCAATAATCATGCTCAAAGTGTACTTAGATCTAACATGCTTTCATCCAGCTAACTCCTAATCTAAGTTTGCATGCTTGAAAGTAAATCATTAAACGATAAACACACAATAGAACACAACGAGCATATCGAATCATTCAATTGAAATAAACAAGTAACTATTTGAATGTAAACATAAACTAAACAACCTATCATGCATAAAAATAACATTATCATACTTTGACAATAAATAATAAACTAAGCTAAATCATGCTTAAATTAATAAATAAAACAACTTAGGAACTATCACATGCTCAAATACAAGTTTGGATGGAACGAAATGTATGTCTCTTAAGTGGTACGTGGCGTTGTATCCCGAGTACAAACCGCACTACCGTCCATTCGGATTCGGCTACGGAATTTACGTCCGGGTTTCCATCCTATATACCACAAACGGGAGCACACGTTCCGCCCATCCAACAATCACATCATGTCTCAAACGACTCTCATGCAATAATACTTTAAAAATAAATAAAATAAATGAAAGATAATAAATAAAAGGGTGCCCTCAGGTCTAACCTCTTTTGTCGTCTCCAGAAAGGGCGTTACACGTCCGTTGGAAGGGTGATTGATCCGCTACTTTTCCGATTTGTTAATCCAATATTTTCCTCGCTGTTTCGCTGTTCGGGTCGTTGCTTTCACTCCGTTTCGCTGCTGTTTTAAGGTCAATTTATGGACAGTTTCGGTGTTTATTCGGGGACAGTTTTACGGGACAGTTTTGTGGGTTTTACTGGGCAGTTTCTGGCGTGAATTGGGCTGCTGTTTAGGGCTGTTTATGCGGTAGTTTAAGGCTGTGAAGGCTGGTCTGAAGGTTACGTGAAGGGCAGTGTATGGCGTGAATGGAGGCTTGAAGGCTAGTGGCGTCGTTGAAGTGTGAAGGGCTTTATTGCGTGATTGGAGGGCTGCAGGTCAGGGGCTTTCGTTTGGTGTCTAGTGTGTTGCTCGTTTGTATGTGCGGCAGGCGTAAGGCAGTTGGCGTGAGGGCTTAGGTGCTGTTGGGGCAAAGGGCGTGAAAGTGTTTGTGGGCTCTTGATATGTAAGGGGTGTGAGGGCCGTGAGGGTTAGTGGTGCGCAGGTTCGTGTGTTCAAGTAGCGGGGCAGGGGCGTTGATGATTTAGTGTGAGGCCATGTTGAGGGGTAGTGGCTGTTTGAAGGTCGATGTGGAGTCGGTTTATTGGCGTGATGAGGCTATGAGGGTTAGTGGGGCATGTGGCTTGCTAAGGGCTGTTGTGGACTTGTGAGTGGAAGGGTCGTGAGGCTTGTGGGGCTTAATGGCGATAAAGGGCAGGCTGTTTGCTTTTGTTGAAAGCGATGAGTTGAAGGGCTGGTGTCAGGTTTTGTAACGTGTGTGGCTGAGGGTGGGGACGTCTGGCTTAGGGTGTTAACGTGGCTGAGGTGCGTGAGGGTTCTTGAAGGCAATGAGTGGGTTGGTGAGGCTGAATGAAGCTATGGGGCCTTAGGGTTTCTTCAGTGGACGTCTATGTGAGAATGGACTTGTTACGTGCGTTATGTGAGTTGAAAGTAATGGCGTGCTGGGCGTGAAGAGAGTTCAGAAGAAAATGGTGAATGGTGTGTGGCTGTGTCTAGTGTCAGGGGAGAGAGAGGAGGAAGGAAGAAAGAGAGAGGCCGAATGGGTTTTAGGGTTTCATTCTTTTTTGAATTGTGTATCTTGAGGGAGGAGAGATGCGAGAGTGGAGAGAGCTTATTTTTATAGGCAATGAGAGGAGTAATCCTAATTGGAGAAGGAAAGAATTTTGTGTATTAATTGGGGATATTTTAATTTAGTATGTGATGGGGAAAATCTTTAATTAGGGGAATTAATTTGATTTTTTCTTTTTAGTTAAAGATATGATTTATTTAATTTGTTAGGTGATTTAATTAAATTAGGAATGTGTTTTATTTAAATTAGGAATTTAATTTAATTAGATTTTAATTTAATTAAATTTCAAGTTTAATTTAATTTGTGAATGTGATTTAATTTAGTTTAATTTAATTTGTGAATGTGATTTAATTTAGTTTAATTTAATTTGTGACATGTGTTTTAATGTTTTTATTTATTTAATTTGTGAGATGTGTTTTAATGTTTTAATTATTTAATTTGTGAGATGTGTTTTAAAATAGAGGTCCAACAAGCGAACCCGAAGCGAAACAAGCGAGTTAAATCCGACCGAATGCTAATTTCCATCTTTACCCTTCCAACGTCCGTTTCCCGCGAATTTCATGACTAAAGAGGTAGTGCCTCCATACGAGACTCATCATCGGGCTGATATGCAAAAATGCAGTGCCTACAGTCGCCCCCACTTTGATGGGACTTGTGCAGTGTGTGACAATGACAATCCTATCAAAGTACGTGCAATGCATTTTCACTTACCTGGCTCGCCAGCTGCCACTTGACTTGCCTGTTGCTTCGAACTGGTTTGATGATGTGCCGTTTCTGGCGTGCTAAACCCCGTACCTAGGGTGTCGCGGTAGTCCACAATGCTATACTTGGTGTGCTAAACCCCGTACCTAGGGTGTCGCGGTAGTCCACAATGCTATACTTGGTGTGCTAAACCCCGTACCTAGGGTGTCGCGGTAGTCCACAATAGTCCACATACTCCTCGATAGTCCACGATAGTCCACGGTAGTCCTCGGTAGTCCACATAGTCCACGGTAGTCCACATAATCCACGGTAGTCCACATAATCCACGGTAGTCCTCGGTAATCCTCGGTAGTCCACAACACTTCACGGTAGTCCTCGGTAGTCCACATGATCCACGGTAGTCCTCGATAGTCCTCGGTAGTCCACATAATCCACGGTAGTCCACAACACTTCACGGTAGTCCACGGTAGTCCTCGGTAGTCCACATAGTCCACGGTAGTCCTTGGTAGTCCTCGATAGTCCTCGGTAGTCCACATAATCCACGTGCCATTCCTGGCGTGCTAACCCCGTACCTAGGGTGTCGCAGTGACGTCTCCGTACCTAGAGAGCCACAAATGTATAAATAGTCCACATGCCGTACCTGGCGTGCTAACCCCGTACCTAGGGTGTCGCTGCGGTCTGAGTGCTAACCCCGTACCTAGGGTGTCGCGGTGACGACTCCGTACCTAGAGTGCCACAAGTGTCTGAATGCTAACCCCGTACCTAGGGTGTCGCAGTGACGTCTCCGTACCTAGAGAGCCACAATAGTCTGAATAGTCCACATGCCGTACCTGGCGTGCTAACCCCGTACCTAGGGTGTCGCTGTGGTCTGAGTGCTAACCCCGTACCTAGGGTGTCGCGGTGACGACTCCGTACCTAGAGTGCCACAAGTGTCTGAATGCTAACCCCGTACCTAGGGTGTCGTAGTGACGTCTCCGTACCTAGAGAGCCACAATAGTCTGAATAGTCCACATGCCGTACCTGGCGTGCTAACCCCGTACCTAGGGTGTCGCTGTGGTCTGAGTGCTAACCCCGTACCTAGGGTGTCGCGGTGACGACTCCGTACCTAGAGTGCCACAAGTGTCTGAATGCTAACCCCGTACCTAGGGTGTCGCAGTGACGTCTCCGTACCTAGAGAGCCACAATAGTCTGAATAGTCCACATGCCGTACCTGGCGTGCTAACCCCGTACCTAGGGTGTCGCTGTGGTCTGAGTGCTAACCCCGTACCTAGGGTGTCGCGGTGACGTCTCCATACCTAGAGAGCCACAAAGTCTGGATGCTAACCCCGTACCTAGGGTGTCGCGGTGACGTCTCCGTACCTAGAGAGCCACAATGTCTGGATGCTAACCCCGTACCTAGGGTGTCGCGGTGACGCCTCCGTACCTAGAGTGCCACAAATGTCTGATGCTAACCCCGTACCTAGGGTGTCGCAGTGACGCCTCCGTACCTAGAGTGCCACAAATATCTGATGCTAACCCCGTACCTAGGGTGTCGCAGTGACGCCTCCGTACCTAGAGTGCCACAAATGTCTGATGCTAACCCCGTACCTAGGGTGTCGCGGTGACGTCTCCGTACCTAGAGAGCCACAAAGTCTGGATGCTAACCCCGTACCTAGGGTGTCGCAGTTGATATCTCCATACCCGGAGTGCCGTACCTGGCTGATCTGATGTCTCCATACCCGGAGTGCCGTATCTGGCTGAACTGATATCTCCATACCCGGAGTGCCGTATCTTGCTGAACTGATATCTCCATACCCGGAGTGCCGTATCTGGCTGAACTGATATCTCCATACTCGGAGTGCCGTATCTGGCTGAACTGATATCTCTATACCCGGAGTGCCGTACCTGGCTGGTCTGATATCTCCATACCCGGAGTGCCGTACCTGGCTGAAGCTGCTCTGAACCAATGTGGGCCTCGCCCCCGGAATGCCATACCTGGCAGAACTGATACTGAACTGATGTGGGCCTCGCCCCCAGAATGCCATTCTTGGCAGAAGCTGAAACTGATGTGATATGGGCCTCGCTCTGGGATTCATTCCCTGGATTTACTCCAAATTCTGACGACGTGGGCCTCGGCCCTGGGATTCATTCCTTGGATTCATTCCAAATTCTGACGTCGCGGGCCTCGGCCCTGGGATTCATTCCAAAATTCTGCTGATGTGGGCCTCGACCCTAAACTGATGCTGATACTGATATGGGCCTCAACCCCTATGCTGATACTGATATGGGCCTCAACCCTGGGATTCTTTCCCGATGCTGCTGATAATATGGGCCTTGCCCCCAATCTGACACTGATGTGGGGCCTCGCCCCCAAGTTGATATTGATGTGGGCCTCGCCCCAAAACTGATACTGATGTGAGCCTCGGCCCCAAACTGACACTGATGTGGGCCTCGCCCTCAAGTTGATACTAATGTGGGCCTCGCCCCAAAATTTATACTGATGCGGGCCTCGCCCTCAGACTGAACTGATTCATTTCTGAAACTGATGACATTGTACTGTTGCTGTTTCTGATTGGATGGCCTTTTGCCACTTTCTTTTTTTTTTCTTTGAAGCCTGTGAATAAAAAACAAAACACACACAAAAAAAAGAATGCAAACTATGTTACATGTATGCATGCATGCATGAATGAATTTCCTATTCCGCTGGGTCAGGTCTTCCGCCAGTTCTCCAGGTGATTGCTCAGTCTTCTCTCTGGTCTCATGACTCAATTTCTTATTTTTCTTCTTATTCACGGGGTGGTAGACTGGTCACTCCCAGTCTTGATTTAGCTTTCTGTTCTTCGCTGTTTGCACTAGGTCAAGATGAACCACATGGCGGGGCCTTCCATATCATCATACTATATCACATGTTACGAAATAGCCCCAATAGTTATACATATTATCGTCCTCAAGGGATGCCCAGTAATCAAAACCAGAGAACATTCAAAACACTCAATGCAACTCAAATCTAAGTCTTTGAATAAACGATCTAAGCTAGACTCAAAGTGTGTGTGTGCAAAGGTTCTTTCACAGCTTAATCCTTAAGTCAGCCAACTCGATGATTTCGCTTCGAAAATCGGGATTAGTGGGTCAAACCAACCTAGATGTCTCAATTATGCCTGCAGCTGCCTTTCGGTGCTCAATGTGGTATGGCTTTATCTTTCTTTTTCCTTTGTCTCTCATTTTTTTCTTTTCGTTTTGAACTTCATTCATTTTCGTTATTTTCTCTCTTTTTTTTCTTTCTTTTCTCTTTTTTTTTTCATTCTTTGACACACCTACCCTTTAAGGTAGCATTTCTCCTCATGGTGGTCCTAATACTCACCCATGGGTAGCTTCACGCTTATCGGTTATAGGTGGTTCGATTTTTTTCTTTAGAGACTTTTCTTTCATTTTCCACCATACCACACATCATAACATAAGCAAATCAAGATAGACATCTAAGCAAACGGTCATTCACCGACCTACAATTTCTTCAACTAGTCGCTTTGCTAACTACTCAAGTTTTCACTGCTAAGAACCATAATCAAGTGCTTACGAGTCTAACATAGATCAATCACTCAAAGTATTAGATAAAAGCACGTCAAGAGTTTATCGTTTCTAAGGTTTCGCCCTAAGGCAATCAATTTCATCATTGTACTTATGTCTAACCACCAATGACTAAAAACAAACAATTTTTTTTTCTTTTTTCTTTTCTCTTTTTTTTTCTTTTTTTTTTCGAAGGCCCCCCCAATGGTCTTTCTATCCTTTCCGTAAGCTTTTCTATTTCTAGATTCACGTTTGCTAAACTCTTCTTGACAAGTCTTCTACCCACCCCAACCCAACGGTTATCTATAATGGCTTTTAAGACACAAGGGTTAACATGATGCATGTATGCATGAGATGCACGTGATGTATGAGATAAAATATGCATGTGGTTATCAAAAGCATAAAAGGGGTGGCTCCTACAAGATATACAACTATGGTTCACATGCGGGTTTACGGGAGTGCGGACAAAGGCTCTCGCTGACGAAGGATTGCCCACAACTAGGACTCCCCACTCAAGGGTTCAAGCGACCAAGTGAGCGCACCTTTTTTATACCTTACGGTACGTGCCAACGAGTTATGGTGTGTGACTGACTGTCGAATGGACTTCCCGTTGTAGATTCCCCAGAGGGAGGGTGGAGCGATGCTCTCTTAAGTACCCTAGCCTCTTAGGCTCTTATCGCTTGGTGACAGGAATAAACAACGAGTCCTCCAAACTAGTCTATCATAACAAGCTACGGGTAATGATCATCTAGGTGCCTTCACAGCTTTTCCTCGAAAGGTAGTGAATAAAGGAAGACACCAACCATCACCGAGCCTAAAGAATGCCTTTGGTTAAATTCCATTAACCCACTATAGACACGGTTAATTAAAGCACAAATCATACACAACACAAGACATGATTTCGAGGCCAATTCTCTATCCCCAGTGGAGTCGCCAGACTGTAGACAACAGAACTTGACGACGCTGTTTTAGGCTCGCGGCCTAGTTGGGAAGTACGAAATAACATGGAGTCGCCACCCGGTGTGAACCGGGACAAAGATTTAAGGCCGCACTCACCCCTCGCAAGGGAAGACCTCAAACCGTTGGGTTCGGAATGGTCCCTTACTTATGTCACTTGTGATGATATAATTTGTGCAATGAATCAACCGAGTCTACTCAATAATCATGCTCAAAGTGTACTTAGATCTAACATGCTTTCATCCAGCTAACTCCTAATCTAAGTTTGCATGCTTGAAAGTAAATCATTAAACGATAAACACACAATAGAACACAACGAGCATATCGAATCATTCAATTGAAATAAACAAGTAACTATTTGAATGTAAACATAAACTAAACAACCTATCATGCATAAAAATAACATTATCATACTTTGACAATAAATAATAAACTAAGCTAAAATTGCTTAAATTAATAAATAAAACAACTTAGGAACTATCACATGCTCAAATACAAGTTTGGATGGAACGAAATGTATGTCTCTTAAGTGGTACGTGGCGTTGTATCCCGAGTACAAACCGCACTACCGTCCATTCGGATTCGGCTACGGAATTTACGTCCGGGTTTCCATCCTATATACCACAAACGGGAGCACACGTTCCGCCCATCCAACAATCACATCATGTCTCAAACGACTCTCATGCAATAATACTTTAAAAATAAATAAAATAAATGAAAGATAATAAATAAAAGGGTGCCCTCAGGTCTAACCTCTTTTGTCGTCTCCAGAAAGGGCGTTACACGTCCGTTGGAAGGGTGATTGATCCGCTACTTTTCCGATTTGTTAATCCAATATTTTCCTCGCTGTTTCGCTGTTCGGGTCGTTGCTTTCACTCCGTTTCGCTGCTGTTTTAAGGTCAATTTATGGACAGTTTCGGTGTTTATTCGGGGACAGTTTTACGGGACAGTTTTGTGGGTTTTACTGGGCAGTTTCTGGCGTGAATTGGGCTGCTGTTTAGGGCTGTTTATGCGGTAGTTTAAGGCTGTGAAGGCTGGTCTGAAGGTTACGTGAAGGGCAGTGTATGGCGTGAATGGAGGCTTGAAGGCTAGTGGCGTCGTTGAAGTGTGAAGGGCTTTATTGCGTGATTGGAGGGCTGCAGGTCAGGGGCTTTCGTTTGGTGTCTAGTGTGTTGCTCGTTTGTATGTGCGGCAGGCGTAAGGCAGTTGGCGTGAGGGCTTAGGTGCTGTTGGGGCAAAGGGCGTGAAAGTGTTTGTGGGCTCTTGATATGTAAGGGGTGTGAGGGCCGTGAGGGTTAGTGGTGCGCAGGTTCGTGTGTTCAAGTAGCGGGGCAGGGGCGTTGATGATTTAGTGTGAGGCCATGTTGAGGGGTAGTGGCTGTTTGAAGGTCGATGTGGGAGTCGGTTTATTGGCGTGATGAGGCTATGAGGGTTAGTGGGGCATGTGGCTTGCTAAGGGCTGTTGTGGACTTGTGAGTGGAAGGGTCGTGAGGCTTGTGGGGCTTAATGGCGATAAAGGGCAGGCTGTTTGCTTTTGTTGAAAGCGATGAGTTGAAGGGCTGGTCAGGTTTTGTAACGTGTGTGGCTGAGGGTGGGGACGTCTGGCTTAGGGTGTTAACGTGGCTGAGGTGCGTGAGGGTTCTTGAAGGCAATGAGTGGGTTGGTGAGGCTGAATGAAGCTATGGGGCCTTAGGGTTTCTTCAGTGGACGTCTATGTGAGAATGGACTTGTTACGTGCGTTATGTGAGTTGAAAGTAATGGCGTGCTGGGCGTGAAGAGAGTTCAGAAGAAAATGGTGAATGGTGTGTGGCTGTGTCTAGTGTCAGGGGAGAGAGAGGAGGAAGGAAGAAAGAGAGAGGCCGAATGGGTTTTAGGGTTTCATTCTTTTTTGAATTGTGTATCTTGAGGGAGGAGAGATGCGAGAGTGGAGAGAGCTTATTTTTATAGGCAATGAGAGGAGTAATCCTAATTGGAGAAGGAAAGAATTTTGTGTATTAATTTGGGGATATTTTAATTTAGTATGTGATGGGGAAAATCTTTAATTAGGGGAATTAATTTGATTTTTTCTTTTTAGTTAAAGATATGATTTATTTAATTTGTTAGGTGATTTAATTAAATTAGGAATGTGTTTTATTTAAATTAGGAATTTAATTTAATTAGATTTTAATTTAATTAATTTCAAGTTTAATTTAATTTGTGAATGTGATTTAATTTAGTTTAATTTAATTTGTGAATGTGATTTAATTTAGTTTAATTTAATTTGTGACATGTGTTTTAATGTTTTTATTTATTTAATTTGTGAGATGTGTTTTAATGTTTTAATTATTTAATTTGTGAGATGTGTTTTAAAATAGAGGTCCAACAAGCGAACCCGAAGCGAAACAAGCGAGTTAAATCCGACCGAATGCTAATTTCCATCTTTACCCTTCCAACGTCCGTTTCCCGCGAATTTCATGACTAAAGAGGTAGTGTGCCTCCATACGAGACTCATCATCGGGCTGATATGCAAAAATGCAGTGCCTACAAGAACTATACCGTTATGCTCCCACAACGCGCACAAGTGCAATACTAGTCTATTCCACATTATCGATGTCCAGTCTCGACTAGGGATATTTAATGATTAAACCTTGGCGGATTGATATTGTCTCATATCTTATAATCTGAAACTAATCATAAGGACTTTTATCATTTATATATTCAAGTAATCTAATTACAAAATGATAAAATAGCAATTTCCATTGTCACATAGTTAATTCGTAGAAAAACCACAATGTCTTTTACAAACAGTGACGCTATGCGTCATAATTATCTAACAGCATCGACTTTCGTGATATCAAACGAGAAGTTCCTACTGTTTTTATCGTTATTTTCTTTGGCTTGGGGTTCAGCCCACGCCTTGCAAACGTACGGCTTCCCTTTAACCAATTCGGCCAAGCCTAAATCGGCCGATTCGATGTCCATTTCACTTATTTCATAATTGATGTTCCCCCGTTTACACATTTGGCCATGATATGAGCATTTTGAAGCCTAATCTCCTCGACAACATCCTGCGTGAATTCACCGAATAATGCACGAACCGCGTTAGGGCTGAGCTCTCGCATAGGCTCATATCGACTAGCGTCTGTTAGACCCTCGAAATAGCCCACTACGGTTGTAACGTGGGGCTTGTTGGTTTGCTCCAATCCCCCTTCCTCAGTACTTGAGTCAGTTTGAGTATTTTTTCGGAGGCATTTCCACTTTTACACCAATCATCCCACTGTGGTCGCCAAAAAATTATTTACGCAATTTTATGCCTAAAGAAAACGTGTAAGGTTCAAACTCCTGAGACAATGTCCCAGCAAGGGGTGTTTGATTAAGTGAATAAGCCTCCAAGGGGCACAAGCACACAAATTACAGATTCTAAAACTACGAAATAAAAAATAAGATGCTCGTTTGAGTCTTCATTTGATCAGGGTTTTCTAATCTTCACATGAGCGAACCTTTTATAGTGAAACTTGTAAACTGCTCGGACGGTTTCAGTCCGTAACTTCCCTACAATTGCTGGGTCATGCTTCCAACTGTTGAGTTGTGCGCCATAACTACCAGATCGTGGGGGGAAATGTCTAACTGCTGTAATCGTGGGATAAACTGCAGCATGTGTTCGATCGTCCTGAGTCCTTTGTCGTTCTAATCGCTGTGTCATATGGTGATTGCTCCGATCGCTCTTCCCTTCGTCGCGCTACTGTCTTTGTCCTTTACTCCTTCGCTCTAGGGTGATTTCGCTCTGGGGTGACTTTCTTTAGTCAACAGTTCCCCAAAAAGAAAATCACAAAAGACCCATATGCACATGAAGATTTTTCACTCGATGAGGCATGACTGCCCATCTAATTTAGGAAATAACATTCAGACCTCAAATTCGAATAAAATATCATCGGAAAAGATATCAAAGCCATCATTTTATAGATTTTTAACTTACACATTTATGAAATGCAAAAAAAAAAAAAAAAAAAAAAAAACACCTTGAAGAAACGAGGGGTAAATCATCCTTTAAATGGATAAGAGTTTAGTGATAATGAATATTGAAATAATGGCTATGAAGCAAAAGAAGTTAAAAAAAAATAAAAAATAAAAAAAATAAACACACACACACCCCTTGAAGAAACGAGGGGTAAATCATCCTTTAAATGGATAAGAGTTTAGTGATAATGTATATTGAAATAATGGCTATGAAGCAAAAGAAGTTAAATAAATCTAAATATGTTTTGTCACACTTTTTTATTTTTCAATCCAACTTCGAGAACGTGATATTGTGCAACCATGGGACTGAATTCTGTTTGACGTCATTGTTAATTAGGCTTTTTTTTTAATTTGTAAATTAAATATTAAAGATCAAAGGTTGTAAGTTGTATCATTTATATTCCTATATAATTATATTTTGACTCAATAAAATAAATTTTTACTATTTGTATCTCATATTTTATTTTAATAATTTGTATCTCACATGTTATAAATAATTAATAAAAAATTATGAAAATAAATATTAATTTTTAAACTTAATTTATTAATTGGGAAGTTAAAAATATTGAAAATAAATATGTATTTTTTCAAAACAAAAAATAATGTAATATTTGCTATTGCTTTATAATAATAAATGTAAAAATTATTAATTTATATAAATATTTTTTTATGATAGATTTTATTTATTAATTTTAATTAAGGAATGAAATATTAATTTTTGAAATTGATGTAAGATTTAGTACAAATCTTCACCAAAATCATAAATGACATTGGGATGCACCAATACATGTCAAGAAATTAGAGAAATGATACTTTCACTCTTTGTTATACTCACAAGCCTCCAGAACGCAACACATGCTGTCGTTTTGAATAAAAATTTGTAATCAAGGATTGTCTTGGTCTCATAGCCAAACACCACTTGAGTATAACATACTCTAATCCCCAAATGAATTCACCAAATTCAATCCTAACAGCAACCCTGTTTTTCAAATCGTACCGTGCTCTTCAAATCGTCCTCCACCGTCATCGGCGAACAAATACCACGTCGTCCACGAAGGAACAGAGCCTTCGCGTAGAGAAGCATCACTTATCTCAGGCAAGTCCTTGTAAAGACCTCAATTGATCACTTCATACCACAAAATCTGTCAAACAACCCTTTTTTATTAATTATTCAATAAAATCCAGAAAAGCATCGTTTATCTGGTTTAATTGGTTTTGAAGCCTGGAGGATTAATCTGTTTGTTAATTTAATTGGGGTCTTCATTTATTTTCAATTTGTGAATTTATTTATTGAAATGCTCTGTGATTGAGTTTGTAGAAGAAAAAAGAAGCAGCATAGTAGAAATTCAGCATACGCTTTAAAAAAGAAGTAGCATTTTTTTCATTTGTAATGACAGGCCTGTTGTGCTTATTGTTACTAATTAATGGATGATTAGTCAATAAAATCCAGAAAATTAAAAAAAAAATCATTGGATTGGAAATCCACAAAAACACCAATTAACAAAATGTTAGAGAGTGATGGGATGTATTTTTTCTATTGAGTAGTTAATTCAATCACATGTTTTATATTGTACAAGTGATTTTATGATACTATCTGTCAGTTGAATCTAAGACAACCGAGAGCTATATTTAGCCCTTAGTGTGGTTATGGCGCATGTTGATCTCCAATAATACTGTAACATGCTTCAAGATGATAGAATGATCTGGGGAATATTTTTTAGAGTTAAATTTAGAATAATGGGTAGGATATGATGCAAGATTTGGTTCAAGTTTTATTTACTATCGGGGTTACTTTTAGTCATAATTTGGGTACTTAATGTTGGAAAATTATAAACTTTATGAGCAGTTTTGGAAGTCCAGATACATTTGGTAGGATATGATGCACGCCGCCTACTTGAATGTTGCATTTGTGTCATTGTGTGTGTGAAATTGTGATTTTTTTTTTTGAAAGCTGGTTGAGTTCAGAGAAGTATTGAAATGAAATGATAATTGGTGATTATTGGTAAGGAAATAGACCTTGTAGATTTTTTATTAGTGATTTTGTTTTCTTCATGAAGATGGTTACATTATAGATAGCTGTATAAAATTTTTATTCTCTCATTTATGCTAATTATTGGATTGACAAATTATTAGTGATAGGATTGGAACTCCATAATGTTCTCCAGCTTAGAAATTTTGTATGCTGAAATGTTGAAACCTGAAGTGTTAATGAAAGTTTATGTTATGATGCAAGTTGTAGTTGATTTGTAATTATAATGTCATCTAGCACAAGTGAAAATCCAGTGGAACGGCGATGTTGTCGCAAATGCCACAACGATTACCAAAAGTTATGGACTTCTAGTACATCGCGGAATAAAAATCGAAAGTTTTAGAAATGCAAGGATTATCTAGCCTTTGACTGTAATGACAATGATCAATGGGCGAGATCGAAAAGGCAACGATACTAATAATGATATTTACTAGCTGAAATTTGGAAGTTGACGGATGAACTACGAAACCGAGAGATTAGTCTCATTCAAAAAATATGCAGCAGAAATAATATTTTCTTATTACTATGTATTATTTTTATAATATGTTATTTTATTTAAGGAGAAATCCCGACAATGTATAATGCTTGAAGTATCACATATAATTCTGTCAATGCATAATATGTTATTTGATTGTAGAAGTTTTTATTTAGCATATTTTGGCCATACTTTGAGCATACTTCGAACCAAGCCACTCGTTATGGCATCAAAACTAACTTTGAATTAACAAACAAACATAACATATAATTCTGGTGATTTGATTTAAGAGAATGTGGATTACATAAAAATTCTATATCAAAACTATAGTTATCTGGACAACTTCAAGACATTGGAAAAGTAATTGCTGAAATCCTCCAAATGAATTATCATTTATATTGAGGTAGTAGTAATTGATGAAATCCTCCAAATGAATCAGGAACATATGGTGCAGTGGCAGTAACATGTTCAATCTACATGCAAAATCAAATGAAAGGTAACTACATTTGCTAATACAATAATATATATATATATATATATATATATATATATATATATATATATATAAAAGTAAACAAAACCAATTTATACTAACCACGTTGCTATCTTGTGTTGGGAATTGAATAGATGTAATTGCTCGTGCATATGTACATCTTGTTAATCAAATAGAATGAAAATGAGATGTTAGTTACTTTACTGAAAGTTATTTGACTTAACAAATTTACACTAACCAATACACACCTTGATATTTTTTCTATGTTTCTTAAATTTTATAGACTGTAGCCTTCGAGGGCGAGGACGACCTTTAGCACGAGTAACCTCTGGATCACGAATGCTTTCAACTACAGTCACTGAACTCCCAACAGTATTACAACAACTTTTTTCAATACCAAAATTTCATTTCGGTAAATCTTTCAACAGATTATCAATCCAAGCTAACACATAATTAGAACTTTCAATATCTCTTGCAACCATATCTGCAACCTTAGTGATCTTAGCACATATTTTATCATATCTCACTTGTTTATCTGTAGAACTCCATATATTATAGCTAATTTTCACCCTACTATGACATCGTCGAACATCTTTTTGCCATCGTTCGAGGATGTATTTATCTGGCAATACTTCTACGTCATTACGTATCATGGTTGTAACAGCATGCCTGCAGAGAATTCCTCTAAACTGAAACCTTGAGCAACTACAAGTAATTTCTCCTTTCTCTTTTTCAAAGTAAACATTAAAGAAAGTTCTTTTTTTCCCCTCACCAACTTTCACATCTTCTCTTACTACATGTTTTAATCCCATGAATTGACAACTTCGCAATACATCTTTCTAATTAACTCTTGTTGAAATTCCTTGAACTTTGAAATGGTATAAACTTCTTATATTTACTGTTCCATCTTGTATTCTTTTACACAGAAAGTTGTTGTGAAAGTGACTTCATATATTCTCTTACTTCTTTTTCAACTTTACTCCTCAAAACATGGTTATATTGCTCAACAAATTATTTCAATGTTGTTTTTGAGTTAACATACCCATCAAAAAATGCATTCATACTTTCACTATTTTGAGTAGTTGACATGCCTGCCCAAAAACTATTCTTTAGAAAACACGGAACCTAATGATGTCTTTCCTGATATAACCCAGTAAGCCATTCATTACCGCCCAAATCATATTGAACAAGCATATAATGCCAAGTTTTCACAAATTATGCAACACATTATGAATCATAAATAGCGGAATAATAACTGAGTGATTGCATTATATTCTGTATAACCTCCTAATTTTTTGGAAACTTTCTTCAGTATATGCCACAAACACTACTGATGTCGAGTAGTAGGAAAAACAATCCCAATCGCCTTTTTCATTGCCTTGTCTTGGTCAGTAATGATTCCAATAGGTACAGTATTGGACATGCAAGATAGCCATGTCCTAAATAACCAGGTAAAAGTGTCAGTGTCTTCATGTGAAATCAATCCACATCCTAACAATATAGAATGACCATGATGACCATGATGATTAACTCCCACAAATGGGGCAAATGACATGTCATACTTATCTGTTAGATATGTGGTGTCAAATGTAACAACATCACTAAAAGATTTGTAGGCATCCCTACTCCTTGGATCAGCCCAAAAAATATTTTTTAATCAACCTTCATCATCCAAGTTGAAACTAAAGTAAAACCTATCGTCTTCTGCTTGCATTTTCATCAAGTAGTTTTGTAAAGCAACATCATCTCCTTCGCCAAGTCGTAATCTTCTTTGTTTGTCAACATGATTTCTACAATCTCTTGCCGTGAATGTAACATTTTCATGTCCACCATCTTCAATAACAAGAGAATTACTACTCTGGGAAACTTTTATTCCAGCTCTATCATTTATCTCAATTTTCCTTTTTGCATGTACATTGATGCTACGGTTACATCTGAAATACTTCGACTTTGATGGATATAATAATTCATGGTAGTGCTCGAGAACTAAAGTCCGAACCCTCCATTTTCCAACTTCATTTACACATCCACAAATTTTAGCATTGCAACCAATTTTTGAATTAGGTTGGGGCCTTAAAATATTACTCAATGTCATTTTTGAAAAGCCGCTTCTCCCACAAGCAAATATCGCATACCTAACATTCCCATCACCCATTTTCTACTATTTTTCTGCATTACTAGAAACCCCTTTCGTTTACCATATTCTTTGTAATAATTAAACATCTCATCAGCATTATAAAAAAACCATACCTGTCTTTGGATCATCATCGTGATTATCATCAATTCATTAATGTGAACATCTACACTGTCATCATGTTTGAATTCAGTGTCCAATTCTCAAATTTTCATTGTCTGTCACCCCCAAATTATGGATGAAGCCTGTATGAAAAAATACACATATATTTCACCCAGATAATAAATTACAGTTACAATAGAATATAAACTCCTTGAAAACAGCATCCCCCAACAAAACTACCACATACGAAAAAAATCTCATAACACGTAGCCTATCGAAATATGTGTGTCTAACACAGCTGTTCTACATACATCCATACTGTTGGATAATTATGACCCATAACATCACTATTTATAAAAGATATGGTGTTTTTGTACAAATTAACTGTGTGACAAAGGAAATTACTATTTTATTATTTTGTAATTAGATTACTTGGATATATATAAATGATAAAAGTTCTTATGACTAGTTTTGAATTAATAAGATATGAGACAGTATTAATCCACGGACGGTTTAATCATCAAATATCCCTAGTCGTAGTATTATCGAGATTGGACATTAATAATGTGGAATAGACTAGTATTACACTTGTGCCGTTGTGCGCGTTATGGAATCTTAACGACGTAGTTCTCATATATTTAAGTAGTTGATACTTATGCAAGTGTGATAGGAGGTTCTGTTAGCCGTTAGACCGGAAACAGCTTCGCTTTGGATAGTCCCCTCAGAATCCCATTGGTAGTATAACTATGTTTCTGTGGAATCCGAATCAGGGTAAGTGTAGGACACAGAAATCGACGACGTTGTTCTAGGCTCGCGATCTAGTCGGGAGTACGGAATAGCTCAAGGGAGACTAAACCGGAGAATAATGGAGTCACCACCCAATGTGAACAGGAAAAATGATTTAAGGCCGCACTCACCCCTCGCAAGAGAAGACCTCAAACCGTTGGGTTCGGAATAGTCCCTTACTTATGCCACTTGTAATGAAAAGATTTGTGCAATAATCTAACCAAGTCTACGCAACCTACATACGTGAGAATAATCTACATCTAAGTTCGCATACATAAAAGTAAAACCTATATCTAAGTTTGCATGCATGAAAGTAAGTCGGAATAATGGCAAACACACAATCTCATGAACGCATTAAACTAATACATGCAGAAACATAAATAAATAACAATTATCGAAGCATAAAATTAAAAAGAAATAACTAGGCATATGATAGGAAAAGAACAACTAAGGGAAACAAGTATGCATTAAATAGGATGAAGGAATCTGTGCAGTGTGTGAGCGTTCATGTAGCGTTCGTAAACGCATTCGAACGGTAAACAAAATGCATGTGTTCGAGTAGCGTTTGATAATACATTCGAATGGGCCAAGGCAGAATGCATACGTTCATGTAGCGTTTGATAACGCATTCGAACAGGATAACAAGAACAACATTTATAAGCACATAAACACAAGCACGAGTGTTTTCCCAAGCGGTACGTGGAGTTGTATCCCAAGTACATACCGCACTACCATCCATTTGGATTCGGATACGGAATTTACGTCTGGGTTTCCATCCGATATACCACGAGGGATAACACTAAATCATTCATCCAATGGCTACAACATACACAAATAAAAAATACACATGCGAAGAAATACTAATAAATAATAAGAAAAAGAACGGGAATAGATAAAAGGGTGCCCTCAGGTCTAACCTCTTAAGTCGTCTCTTGGAAGTGCGTTACGCGGTTGTCGAAAGGATTGATGCTCCGTAACTTTTCTGATTTACTGGTTCGTTGTTTTCCTTCGTTGCCTCGCTATTTGGGCTTCTGTTTTTCTCACTATTTTTGCAGTATTTATTGCGATTTTTGGGCTATTTTGTTGTGAAAATGGGTGCAGTTTCTGGACAGTTTTCGGTGGTAATAGGGCTGTGCAGTTTGGGTAGTTTTTACGGTATTTGGACTATGCAGTTTGGGCAGTTTTTGCGGTATTTGGGTTGTGCAGTTTCTGGACAGTTTTTGGTGGTTTTATGGGTAGATTTCAGGGCAGTTTATTTGGTGGTTTTAAGCAGTTTGCTGTGCAGAATTTCAGTGGTTTAAGGGTAGATATCAGGGCAGTGTATTCGATGGTTTTATGGGGGATTTTCTGGTGAAGATTTGTGGCTGTGTAGGGCTTGCAGGGATGTGTTTATGCGTGAATATGAAAGGATTTTCTGGGCAATTTATGCGTGAATATGAAGGGAGTTTCTTTTGCTTTAGGCGTGAGTGCTAGGGGTCCTAAGGTTGTCCTTATGCGAATAGGGAAGGAATATTGTGTAATTATGGGGAATATTTAGTTTGTGTATCATAAGGAAAATATCTCTTCAATTTAGGAAGGTAATTTGATTTGATTTGATTTTATTTTATTTAGTTTAGGAATTTGATTTAATTTAATTAGGAAGGTGATTGATGAGATATAATTTGAATCTTTTAATTGGAAAGGTGATTCGGTTTGATTTCAATATGTGTTTAATGTGTGGATTTGTTATTTTGGAAAGCTTTGGGCGTGGATTAGTCTTCTTGGGCGTGTGATTGGTCTTTTGATAGGCTTTGTGTGTGTGGCTTGGTGGTGTCTGGGCTTGGTGTGTGGTTTGGGGGGGTTTGGGCTGAGGATAAATTATTAAAACAAAGATCTAACGAGCAAACCCGAAGCTAAGCAAATGAATTAAGTCCAACAAGGTATCAATTCCTGACTTTTTCCTTCCGACGTTCATTTTCCGTGACTTCCAAAACTTGAAGAGTGGTGCCTCCGTAAGAGACTCATCATCGGGACTTACATGCAAAAAATACAGTGCCTACATTCGCCCCCACTTTGATGGGACTTGTGCAGTATGTAACAGTGACAATCCTATCAAAGTTATGCAATGTATTTTTACTTACCTGGCTCGCCAACTGCCACCTGACTTGCCTGCTGCTTCAATTTGAGTTGATGATGCAGTGGGCCTCGACCCTAGGACGCATCTCGGAACTGCAACTGATGTGTGGGCCTCAACCCATGCTCCATTCCTGGAGCGTAATTCTCGGCGAGTGATGATATGGTCCTCAACCCGTGCTCCATTCCCGGAGCTCCATTCCCGATGAGTGATGTAGTGGGCCTACAGTCACCCCCACTTTGATGGGACTTGTGCAGTGTGTAACAGTGACAATCCTATCAAAGTTATGCAATATATTTTTATTTACCTGGCTCGCCAGCTGCCACCTGACTTGTCTGCTGCTTTGAACTGAGTTGATGATGCAGTGGGCCTCGATCGTGGGACGCATCCTGGAATTGCAACTGATGTGTGGGCCTCAACCAGTGCTCCATTCCCGGAATGTCATTCCCGACGAGTGATGCAGTGGGCCTCGACCCTGGGACGTATCCCGGAACTGTAACTGATGATGTGGGCCTCAACCCATGCTCCATTCCCGGAGCGTCATTCCCGGCGAGTGATGCAGTGGGCCTCGACCCTGGGACATATCCCGGAACTGCAACTGATGTGTGGGCCTCGACCTTGGGACGCATACCAAAACTGCTGACAACGTGGGCCTCGACCCTGGGACGCATCCCAATACCACTGACAATATGGGCCTCGACCTTGGGACGCATCCCAATACCACTGACAATGTGGGCCTCGACCTTGGGACGCATCCTAATACCGCTGAAAATGTGGGCCTCGACCTTGGAACGTATCGCAAAACTACTGATGATGTGGGCCTCGACCCTGGGACTCATACCCAAATTGATACTGACGTGGGCCTCACCTCCAAACTGATACTGATGTGGGCCTCGACCCTGGGACTAATCCCCAAAACTAATACTGATGTAGGCCTCACCCCCAAACTGATACTGATGTGATGGTTCATCCCTGAACCATTCTGTATGAGAAAATGGAGACTGGTCGCCCCCATTATCGGTTCAACTTTTATTCTTTTCTGCTTTCATGAGGTCCAAGTAGATCTCTCGATGTGATGTCACATGCCAACATATTATACTGCCTCTCACGAGATGATCCTGATAGCTAATCATATTTTCGTCCTCAAATGATGCTTCATGTCGAAACCAGAGAACCTTCAAAGTACTTGATACACTCAAATTCGACCATCTGAGTGAGTGATCTAAACTAGACTCCAAGTGTGTGTGTGCCAAGGTTCTTTCGCAGCTTAATCCTTAAGTAAGCCAACTCAACGATTTTATCTCGGAGAATTAGATCAGTGGGTCTAACCAACCGAGATGTCTGGATCATACTCTGTGATTACTTCCTCGTACTCAACATGATATGGTCTTCTTCTTCTTTTCTTTCGTCTCTTTCTTTTCTTTCTTTCTCTTTTTTTCGACACATCTATCCTTTAAGGTAGCATTTCTCCTCATAGTGGTCCTAATACTCGCTCATGGGTAGCTTCACGCTTATCGATTATAGGTGATCTATTTTTTTTCTTTTCATAGACTTTTTCTTCGTTTCGAACCATATCATATATCGTAACATGAGTAAACCAGGATGAACATCTAGGCAAACGGTCATTCACTGATCCGCCATCTCTTCAACTAGTCATCTCGCCGACTACTCAGGCTTCTACTACTAAGATCTCGTAATCAAGTGCTCGCGAGTCTAGTCGAGATCAACCGCTAAGAATACCGGATGAGAGCACATCTCACACACATCGTTTCTAAGGTTTCCTCTACAGCAAACAATGTCATCACCGGACATATGCCTAACCATCAAGGACTTCTCTCTCTATCTTTTTTTTCACTCCACTGGAATTCCTCCTTTCAACCGTTGATAGGGCGGGCTTCGCCCCCTGGGATCCATTCCCGAAAACTGATGTGGGCCTCAATCCTGGGATTCATTCCAGAAACCGATACTGATATGGGCCTCAACCTTGGGATCCATCCCCGAAACTAATACTGATACGTTGTTGATTCTGGTTGGCTTACTTTTACCGCTTTCTCCTTCATTTTAAAACATGTAAATACAAAATAGAACAAACACAAAAGAGATGCAAATGCGTTGCATGTATGCATGCATACATGAATGAATTTCCTATTCTGTTGGGTTAGGTCTTCAGTCGGTCCTCCGGGTGATCGATTGGCCTTCTCTTCTTCAGGTAAAATACTGCTTCAACTTGTCCAAGTTGATCGATTCAGTGAACTCGTTCCCTTCCAAGTCTGAAAGTCTCACTTCCTCATTTCTCATTACTTTCTAGACTATGTAGGGTCCTTCCCAGTTAGGTCTGAACTCCCCTATCGGGTCTGTGGTCAACGACTTCGACTGTTTAAGCACTAGATCACCCTTTCTGATCTTGGTAGGACGTACCTTCTTGTTGAATGCTCGAGCCAACCTCTTCTGGTATATCTGCATGTGATGTAAGGATTTCATTCTCTTCCCATCGAGCAGTGCCAACTGTTCAAATCTCTGCAAAGTTCATTCTGGCTCAGGTAACTCTGCTTCTGCTAATACTCTCATGGATTGTATCTCGACTTCAACCGGCAGTACTGCTTCTATCTCGTAGACCAAAGAGTAAGGTGTGGCTCCCGTTGCCGTTCTCATAGAAGTTCTATACCCCCACAGGGCGTACGGTAGCTTGTCAGCCCAATCTTTATAGTTCTCTGTTATCTTGGCTAGTATCATCTTTATCGTATTATTGGCTGCCTCGACTGCCCCATTTGTCTGCGGTCTGTATGGTGACGACTTGTGATGTCTTATTCCGCACCTCTCTAGCATTGCCTTTGTTTCTCCTTGAAACTAGACTCAGCTGTCTGTCACTACATGATGCGGCATTCCATATCAATAAATAATGTTCCGGGCTATGAACTTTGCCATCTGCTTTGCTGTGACGCTGCGAAATGACTCTGCTTCCACCCATTTTGAAAAGTAGTCTACTGCCACTATTATGAAGCGATGCCCGTTCGATGAGTGTGGTCGAATTTCTCCGATCATATCAATTCCTCATGCTGAGAAAGGCCATGGCTCTGACAGCCCACGTAACTCCGTGTGTGGCAAATGATTCAAGTTACCGTGCGTTTAAAAATCATGACAGTGCTTTACCAACTTTGCGCAGTCAGCTTCCATGGTCGATCAGTAAAAGCCTTGTCTCACTGTCTTACGGGACAAGTTCAATTCGTTCATGTGCGGTCCACATACTTCGGCATGTACTTCTTCCATTGCCTTCTAAGCCTCTTCTTTCTTCAAACACTTCAGCTGGATGCCATTCGCTTGTCTCTTGTATAGTTCTCCCTTCAAACTCACATACTGAGAAGCCAACTTCTGGATGGCTATCTTGCCCTTTCTGCTTACATATTCTGGGAATTCTCCATGTTCCAGATATCTCTGAATATCATAATAATAAGGTTTCCCATCTTCGACCTCTACTTTTAATATCCTTTCTATCTCATAGACGGGTCTGTTTGCTGTCGTCAGTACTAGAGGTCTCATCACCAGCTTTTCTGGATTTTCCCAAGTTACGGCTAGGGTAGCTAATGCATCTGCCATTTGGTTCTCTTCTCACGGCAAGTGCTGGAACTTATATTCGGGGAGGGCCTGTACCAGAACCCTGAGGTGGAACAAGTACGGTTTCAACCGGTCTTCCGTCAATTCTCATTCTCCTTGCATCTGTTGGACTACCAACATCGAGTCTCCGTATATTTCTATATTTTTAGCTCTCAAGGCTATCAGTGCCGTCAGTCCGAAGGCACATGCTTCATACTCAGCTATATTGTTGGTTACTCCGAATGTCAGCCTCCTCGCCATAGGCAGGGTCTCTCATTCGGGGGTTACTATCACAATCCCTATTCCGGCTCTTTTGCAGTTCACTGCTCCGTCGAAGTACATCTTCCATCCTTGGACCGTTATTGCATGGATTTCCTCGTCTGTGAATTCAAACTTGTACTGATCCACTTCTATCGGTTGTAATGCCAAGAACTCTGCCACGGCTCGCCCTTTGATTACCTTAGAAGTGAGATACTCATTATCAAACTCCGTCAGCAACACCAACCATCTTCCTAGCTTCTGTACTAGTGAAGGTACCAAGTGCAGATACTTCAAGGGATTCTCCTTTGCTACCACTTGGATCTTGTAAGATTGTAAGTAATGACGTAATTTTCTGGACGCCCACACTACTGCCAAACAGATCTTCTCTACCTCTTGATAGCGGGCCTCATACGGAAGCATCTTCTTACTGAGGTAGTAGACTGCATGCTCTACCCCCGTCTCATTTGCTTGTACCATCATTGCCCCCAGCGCTTCAGGTTCTATGGCCAAATACAGTACCAATGGTTTGTCTGGTCTTTGAGGTTTCAAGACTGGAGGCTTCTTGGCATTGCTTATTCCATTTCACTGGCTGGTTCTTCCTCAGCAATTTGAAGATAGGCTCGCATACTGACGTCAACTTGGCGATGAACCGACTGATGTACTGAATTTTCCCGAGGAATGCTCTCACTTCTTTCTCTGTCTTAGACGCAGGCATCTCTGTGATCGCCTTGATTTTCTCAGGGTCTACTTCTATTCCTACCATTCCGACAGTGTGTCCTAGCAATTTTCCTGACGTTACTCCGAACACACATTTCTTGGGATTTAACCGCAGGTTGTACTTGTCGACCCGTTCAAGGAATTTCTCAAGTGCTTCTATGTGCCCGCTTCTCGTCTCTAATTTCACCATCATGTCGTCCACATATACTTCAATCTCCTTATGAATCAAGTCATGGAATAATGTAGTAGCCATCCGCTGGTAAATTGCTCCTACATTCTTAAGTCCAAACGGAATTACCTTGTAGTAATACATACCTCACTCTATGACAAAGGCAGTCTTATGCATATCTTCTTCAGCCATAAGAACTTGATTATATCCTAAGAACCCATCCGCGAACGAGTACATGGCTGATAAAGCTGCACTATCAACTAGAACATCTATGTGTGGTAGAGAAAAGTCATCCTTCGGACAAGCTTTGTTGAGGTCTCTGTAATCTACGCACATTCTAACCTTAACATCCTTCCTCGGCACCGGCACAATGTTTGCCAACCACTCGGGGTACTTTACTACTTCCAGGAATCCCACATCTATTTGCTTCTTGACTTCTTCTCTAACCTTCTCAGCCCACTCGGGTCTCATCCTTCGGAGCTTATGCTTTACCGGCCTCATATTCAGATAGGTCGGTATCGCATATTGGGCGATACTTCTGTCTACTCCAGGTATGTCTTCGTAGGACCAAGAAAACACTTTAGCATTTTGACTAATATTTCCTCTAATTTCTTCCGCTCATCAGAGGTAACCTCACTTGCGATTAGAATTTCCTTGGGGCTTTCAGGCGTACCAAGGTTAAATGTGTTCTTTTTGGTTGAGTTGATGTCAAATATACTCAAGTCATGCAATTTGAAAGGAAGAGACTCAGGTAAGTAAGCAAATGATTGTCTTTATTACTAGCAAATGCGGGAGTACACTCAAATAAATCAGGAAGATAAATGTCTTCGTCATCTGCAGACATTTCATCCTCCGCAGTCAGGGTTTTCTCAGTCTACTTATTCTCCTCGAGGGTTAGGCTCTCTAGCTTCATCAGCTCTTCTTCCCACTTGTCTTCCTCCTTCACAACGTCTTCTGCCAGCAGTTTCTCTTCCATTACATCTTGGAAGATCTCAAACCCCGGTACCATGACCCCATTAACTTCTACTGGTTCAGGCTCTCCTTGATACCTCATAGCTTTCACGAAGTATTCCGACAGCTTCAATCATTTCTTCTTAGCCTTCGGTATATCCTTATCAGACTTATATCCCAAACCCCTCCTGGTGGTCTACCCTTTGAAGTTGGGCAATGCTCTTCCAACACCTGAGCCTGTGTCTGGATCGAACTTCATCTTCTCCATGATCCTAGCTACCTTAGGATCTACCCACTCCTCAAAGGTTGCATACACTTGGAACCTTGTGAAAGATTGTATTTCGAAAGTGGCCACAGCATTGTCTACCTCAGCTCTGATAGTGACAATCTCTCATCCATACGGAAATTTAATGACTTGATGCAAAGTGGAGGGCACGCCCCCAAGCTTGTGAAACCATGGCCTCTGCAATAACAAACCAAAAGTGACCGGGATATCAAGCACTATAAACTTGACCTTCTTGCTCAAGGCCTCAACCATGGCACGCATGTGCTCCTGCGATGCACACAACAACTCCCAAATGCTTAGATGTGCTCATGTCTTTTTCAGCTGACGCAACATTATATCTCCTTCAGCATTATCCCCGTTATCCGCTAATTCTCTACCTTCGATCAAAATCTCCTTGCCTTTCTCCACTGTATCATTATAGAAATGCCCACTGCGTGTCATTCCTTTCACCTCCTCTTCATCACTGCTGGAGAAGTCCAGCTAAAATTTCTTCTCTGTTTCATCCTCACTATCGTTATCCCAAATCCCTAGGCAAAAGGCTTGGTGGTCAAAGATTTGGAGGACGATGCTTTCAGGTAGGCTGGAGTTAATCATGTAGGTAGGTGGTAGGACAGAGTGATAGTTCGGTAGAGGGTTCCGGTGTGTGTTGGGTTGCTCTTTTTCGGGGTTGGGTATTTTATGGGTGTCGATGAGGTCTTGGATTTCATGACTAAGGTGGGCACAGTTGTCGGTGTCATGGCCTTTTTGCTGGTGGTATCGGTAATATAGGTTCAGGTTGAGGTGTGGCGGTAAGGGGTGTGGAAGTGGTTTAGCCTCTAAAGGTTTGAGGAGTCCTTGTCTTGCCAACTTCTCAAGCAAATTTAACAGAGGTCTACCAAGGTTAGAGAAACGCCGGTTTCTGATGGCGGCAACCTCAGCAGAAACGGATTTGGTACCAGAAGGCCCTCCAAAAGTTCTTCTATTCTGGCCATAGAACTTCGTACTCAATTTCTTCTTCCTCAATGTCCATGAAAGTCTCCCTCGGCTGTCGGAAATCAGTGATCATAGAGGTCATCCTCCTCAGCTTGCCATAAATCGAGGGCTTGGTACCCTTGATAATCATCTTGATTTGGTCGTTCTCCGAGGGCTGAGTCTACATTTTCAGAAGCTGTCTTCTCCAATGGTCCACATAATCCTTGAAGATTTCTTCCGGCTTCTGCTTGCTATTCTCCAAGTCGCGAAGCGACTAGTCGATCTCCAAGTCCGTTACATACTGGTTCAGAAATGCCTCCTCCAGTGCCCTCTAATCATCTTTGACCTTCCTCTCAAGGTCGTGATACCAAACCACGGGTGCTCCCTCAAGTGGCATTCCAAACATTTTCTGAAACTGGCGTTTTGACAGACCCACTGAACTCATCACCGAAACATACTGTCGGAGATGGACCCTCAGATCCTCATTCCCGTTGAACTTGGCTATATCAGGCATTTCAAACTGAGCCGGCAGCTGCTCCTCAAATTTATTGCCTCATAGTTGTAGGCATTGCATTTTTGCATGTGAAACCCGATGATGAGTCTCATTTGGAGGCACTACCTTTTGAGTCATGAAAACCGCAGGAAACGGATATCGGAAGGGGAAATTTGGAATAAGCAAGGTTCACTATTTTCGTTCGTGCTGCGTTCGTTCAGGCGTTCGAACGGAAAGCAGATTTCGAGCGTTCGTGTCACGTTCGAGGAGGCGTTCGAACGGTGTCGGTAATTCTGGTTTTGCTGCTAGCCTCACACCCCAGCCCATTTAGCTCCCCAAAGCCCATAAAACACATCCCAAATTAAATGAATAAATATTAATTAAAACATTAACTAATAATATAATAATTAAATTAATTAAATGATTAAATAAAACATATACCAAACATAAAATAAACAATTACCAACTTAAACTAAAATCATGCCTAAAATAAACAAATCACACACTAAATCAAAATATAATCATGCCTAATTAAAATCAATCAACCAATTATATTCCCAATCTAATAAGATTATTCCCAAACTTAAAATATTGTATGCCTAATTAACACCAATCAAATATTTGACTTCCTAATCTAATAAGACATCTACCAATTTAGATTAATTGACTTCCTAATTTAAAATATCTTGTCCCCCCTCAATCTTGTGTATACCTTTCTTAGGACTCCTAATTTGGAAACCAAATCCCTTCCCTTGTCAACCTTAACCCTTCTCTATATAAACCACTCTTCACCAAAGCCATTCCTCCGGACACGCAACCTAAGTCACGCCCAAGCCCTAGCTCTAGACTCCCCCCTATACGCCCAAACTAAAACAAAAAGAAAAACACTTCACATAGACACAAAAAGAGAAAAAGAATACACCACAAGCAACTATCCTCCATAGTTGAATCCAGAACACCAAAACCCTTCAAAATCGAGACCACCAACCCTCCTTAGCCGAACCAAAACACTCATCATCTTCACCCTCTCATCACCGAATTACAGCAGCAAAACGACACCAAAACAGTGGGGAAAACAGTGGAACAGCGAGCCCAAAACGCGAAACTAGTGAACCGGAAAAGTAAGGAACTTTCATCCCTTCCGATCTCCGCGAAACGCAAGTCCGAGGACAACTAAAAGGTTAGACCTGAGGGTTATCTTCACACTTATTTCTATTTAATTTCTGCTCATTTATCTCGATTATATTTTCTGTATTTGTGGTATTTGTTGCATATACGATGTTTGTTGTGAATTTTGGATGAAAGGCATGCCGCCTCTTGTGGTATATCGGATGGAAACCCGGACGTAAATTTCATAGCCGATTCCGAATGGACGGTAGTATGATCTGCACTCGGGCCACAACTCCACGTATCACTTGAGTAAACGGCATGTTCTTTTGTTTAATTTTGAGTTGTTTAATTATTCCGCCATTTAATTTTCTGCATGTTATTTATTTATGTAATGATGAGAAAAGCGCATGGGCTTAGTAAGTGCGATGAAAGGTCCTCTAATTGAAGAGGTTAAAATCCTTTACCACGATGCTTCACCGCGCCAAGTATCTTTGTGTTTACTTCTGTCTTTATTTTATGCATATCATATGTTCATTGCGCATGGGCTTAGAAAGTCGGATCAAAGGCACTCCGCTTCACGGGGATAAGATCCTTATCACGATGCTTCGCCGCGCTGGATGACGTATATTCGATTGGACGTGAGATGTGTTCAATCGGATATACAAAGTCCGATAACTCGTCTTTGTTATTATGCCTTTACTTTTATTATATGTTCATTGCGCATGGGCTTAGTAAGTCGGATTAAAGGCACTCCGTTTCACGGGGATAAGATCCTTACCGCGATACTTCGCCGTGCCCCTTTAGCTTTCATGTATCGCGTCCCATTTCATGCATCAGGTCTGTTCCCGTTCGAACGCGTTCACGAACGCAACTCGAACGCGCATACATTTTTGCCTTATCATGCATCAGGTCTCATTTCCGTTCGAACGCGTTAACAAACGCCATACGAACGTGAGCATTCTGTTTCATTTCCGTTCTAATGCGTTCACGGACGCTCCACGAACGTAAGCATTTCATGCATCAGGTCTGTCCCCGTTCGAACGCGTTTACGAACGCAACTCGAACGCACATACATTTTTGCCTTATCATGCATCAGGTCTCATTTCCGTTCGAACGCGTTCATGAACGCTATACGAACGTGAGCATTCTGCCTCAGTTTCGTTCGAACGCGTTTACGAACGCTACACGAACGCGAACACACTGAACTGAGACATACTCATCACATGCCATGTATAATTGTTTCTTAAGTGATTTTTTTTGATGAAACCACACATAGTCGTTCTTATTTTTGTGCACATAATAATGAAAAGCATGTTTATTCCCTATGATTGCATTATCTACTTTAGTCTTGGCTTAATGTATCGTGATTTATGCATCCGTGTTGTCGTCATTTTGATTATATGCAAATGTTTCCATGACTGTTTGTGTTTATGATTACATGAATGATTGAGTTCTTGTGAAGTTATGTGCTTGTTATTGTAAAAGTCTACCTTTAAGCATGTGAATTTGGCAATAAGATTTGATTTCATATATGTTAGTTGTTACTTTCAAGCATGCGAATTTAGGATTTTGGTGCACTTGGAAATATATGTCATAGGCTTGGTTGGATTATTGCATAAATCTTTACATTACAAGTGGCATAAGTAAGGGACCATTCCGAACCCAATGGTTTGAGGTCTTCCCTTGCGAGGGGTGAGTGCGGCCTTAAATCTTTGTCCCGGTTTACACCGGGTGGCGACTCCATCATTCTCCGGTTTAGTCCCCCGTGGCTACTCCGTACTCCCAACTAGGCCCCCGAGCCTAGAACAGCATGCGTCCTCCAGTTTCTGTGTTCCCACAATAGTCTAGTAAATCATCATGTTTACCCCTCATCTTGGGGGTCACTGACTCCACCTGATCTCGGAGATTCTGTATTCAATCTAAGACCCGACTACCCTTCCCGCGGCATACTCAGCCATATCATCATCGAAGACGGGGATATCATCACTCAATCTGTTCGGAGGGTCCTCACGCCTCTCATTCTCAGAGCCTCCCCCAACATGGGGCACAACCATATTGGTCATAGCGGCGGTCAGAGCTTGCAACTGTTCGGTAACCTTAGCGAGACTAGTTTCCAGCTGGTCCATACGAGATCCATTGTTAACTGATTCGCTCATGTTGGCTAGTGGTCTTTTGACGAGTCTTCCCTCTTCCATAACCCAACGGGTATCCATGATGTCTTTTAAAACTATAAGTTAGCATGTATGCGTGCGATGCATGGAATGTATAATTCGGCCCATTATCATTTTAAAGCATTCAATCATAATATTGCGAGGTGCAAACTTGTCCCAGTTGAAAAGGCCCAACAGGTTTACATTTTACGATAACATGGCTAAATAATTTCAAATGATAAGGGGCCTAAACACAAAATGGCCCATTGGTATTTCAGAAGCTTTTGGCCCAATTGCCATAAAGCACTGACTCGTCTCAGTTTAAATGGCCCAACAAGCCCATACCTCATGACAAAAAGTCCAACTGAATCCAAATGACGATGGTCCTAAACCCAAACATAAAGGAATAGTTCATATTGGTCCTACAACTACAGTTCATATGCGGGTATATAAGGGTATAGACAAAGGCTCTCATCGATGAAGGATTTCCCACAACTAGGTCTCTCCCCACTCAAGGGTCCGAGCGACCAAGTGAGCGCACCTTTTTTATACACTAAGGTACGTGCCAATGAGTTATGGTGCGTAACTGACTGTCAAATGGATTTCCCGTTGTAGATTCCCCAGAGGGGGGTGGAGCGAACTCTCTTAAATACCCAAGCCTCTTAGGCTTTTATCGCTTGGTGACAGAAATAAACAACAAGTTCTCCAAATTAGTCCATCACAGTAAGCTGCGAGTACAGGATTATCTAGGTGCCTTCACAACTTTTCCTTGTAGAAAGGTAGTGAATGAAGGAAGACACCAAATCATTACTTAGCTCTGATGATGCGTTTGATTAAACCCCTTCAACCCACGGTAGACACGGTTAACTAAAACACAAATCGCAATCATTACAAGGCATTATTTCGGGGCCGATTCTCTAACCCTAGTGGAGTCGCCAGACTGTAGGACACAGAAATCGGCGACGTTGTTCTAGGCTCGCGGCCTAGTCGGGAGTACGAAATAGTCCACGGGAGACTAAACCGAGAATAATAGAGTCGCCACCCAGTGTGAACTGGGAAAATGATTTAAGGCCACACTCACCCCTCGCAAGGGAAGACATCAAACCGTTGGGTTCGGAATGGTCTCTTACTTATGCCACTTGTAATGAAAATATTTGTGCAATAATCTAACCAAGTCTACGCAATCTACATACGCGAGAATAATCTACATCTAAGTTCGCATACATAAAAGTAAAACATATATCTAAGTTTGCATGCATAAAAGTAAGTCAGAATAACGGCAAGCACACAATCTCATGAATGCAATAAACTAATACATGCAGAAACATAAATAAATAACAATTATCTAAGCATAAAAATTAAAAAGAAATAACTAGGCAAATGATGGGAAAAGAACAACTAAGGGAAACAAGTATGCATTAAATAGGATGAAGGAATCTGTGCAATTGGTGTGCGTTCGTGTAGCGTTCATAAACGCGTTCGAATGGTAAACATAATGCATTCGTTCGAGTAGCATTTGATAACACGTTCGAACGGGCCAAGGTAGAATGCATACGTTCATGTAGCGTTTGATAACGCGTTCGAACAGGATCACAAGAACAAAATTTATAAGCACATAAACACAAGCACGAGTGTTTTTCCAAGCGGTACGTGGAGTTGTATCCCAAGTACAGACCGCACTACCGTCCATTCGGATTCGGTTACATAATTTATGTTTGGGTTTTCATCCGATATACCACGAGGGATAACACTAAATCATTCATCCAATGGCCACAACATACATAAATCAAATATACACATGCGAAGAAATACTAATAAATAATTAAAAAAGAACGGGAATAAATAAAAGGGTGCCCTCAGGTATAACCTCTTAAGTCGTCTCTTGGAAGTACGTTACGCGATTGTCGGAAGGATTGATGCTCTGTAACTTTTCTGATTTATTGGTTCGTTGTTTTCCTTCGTTGCCTCGCTGTTTGGGCTGCTGTTTTGCTCACTATTTTTGAGATAATTGTTATGGTTTTTGGGCTGTTTTGCGGTGAAAAAGGGTGCAATTTCTGGACAGTTTTCTGTGGTAATAGGGTTGTGCAGTTTGGGCAGTTTTTACGGTATTTGGACTGTGCAGTTTGGGCAGTTTTTGCGGTATTTGGGCGGTTCAGTTTCTGGACAATTTTCAGTGGTTTTAGGGGTAAATTCAGGGCAGTTTATTCGGTGGTTTTATGGGGGATTTTCTGGTGGGGATTTTTGCGACTGTGTAGGGCTTGCAAGGATTTGTTTATGCGTGAATATGAAAGGATTTTCTGGGCAGTTTATGCGTGAATATGAAGGGAGTTTCTTTTATTTTAGGCGTGGGTGCTAGGGGTCCTAAGGTTGGGTTTATGCTTCGTTTTATAGGCAATGGTTGGGGGTTGTCCTTATGCGAATAGAGAAGGAATATTGTGCAATTATGGGGAAATATTTAGTTTGTATATCATAAGGAAATGATCTCTTCAATTTAGGAAGGTAATTTGATTTGATTTTATTTAGTTTAGGAATGTGATTTAATTTATTAGGAAGGTGATTGATGAGATTTAATTTGAATCTTTTAATTTGGGAAGGTGATTCGGTTTGATTTCAACATGTGTTTAATGTGTGGATTTTTTATTTTGGAAGGCTTTGGGCGTGAATTAGCTTTATCGGACGTGTGATTGGTCTTTTGATGGGCTTTGTGTGTGTGGCTTGGTGGTGTGTGGGCTTGGTGTATGGCTTGCGGGGGTTTGGGCCGAGGATAAATTATTAAAACAGAGATCTAACGAGCAAACCCGAAGCTAAGCAAACGAATTAAGTCCAAAAAGGTATCAATTCCTGAATTTTTCCTTCCGACGTCCGTTTCCCGCGACTTCCAAAACTTAAAGAGTAGTGCCTCCGTACGAGACTCATCATCTTGACTTACATGTAAAAAATACAGTGCCTATAGTAGGTGTATGTAGTCTTAACCTGAGACTTACATCGCTAATACTTGCGACAATCAGTACGCTTTTGTTTTGGTCGTTCGGAGCTTTAATAGGTTCTGTGTACGCCTCTTCTGGGTTTACTGAGAATCGTAGTGTATTGAGTGTGATTTCAATATGGAAATATTACTTCAGTCATATGGAGATGATGATCACGCAAGGATACAGAACTAGTACTCTTATATGCTACAGCTATCGGGATAGTATAACTAGGTCATGATTATCCGATTACAGAGACTAGTTTCTAGTGATCCAATATATGCTTCGTATGGGGCAGACATGTTGGACAGTTATGACCCATAGCGTCATTGTTTGTAAAAGACATTGTGTTTTTGTACAAAATTAACTATGTAGCAATGAAATTGCCTTTTACCGTTTAGTAATTTATTACTTTTATATTCAAATGGTAAAAGTCCATATGATTAGTTCCGGATTGAGATGATATGAGACAGTATCAATCCATAAAGGTTCAATCATTAAATATCCCTAGTCGTAGTATTATCGAGACTGGACATCGATAATGCGGAATAGACTAATATTGCACTTGTGCGCGTTATGAGGGCATAACGGCACAGTTCTCATATGTTTAAGTATTGGATACTTATGCAAGTGCGATAGGAGGTTGTTTTTTACCGATGGTACGGAAAACAGCTTCGCTCTGGATAGACCCCGCGGAATCCCATTGGTAGTATGTATATGTGTCTATGGGAGTCCGCATCAGGGTAGGTGTATTTGGTCTTAACTTGAGACTTGCATCGCTAGTACTTGCGACAATCGATAAACTTTGGTTTTGGTCGTCCGGGGCTTTAACAGGTTCTAAGTACGCCTCTACTGGGTTTATTGAGAATCGTAGTGTATTGGGTGTGATGTCGAGATGGAAGTATCACTCCAGATATATGGAGATGATGATCGCGCAGGGATACATAACTTGTTCTCTATAAAGGTTGCAACCGTCGGGATAATATGACTAGGTCAGGATTATCCGATTCAAAGAGACTAGTTGCTTGATATCTGATATATGCTTCGTACGGGGCAGACACTATTCCAGCCTCAGGCCTTGCACGTGATCATCCGATACTAGATCGCAATACACTATACTATGCATACTACGCCTGACATAGATCCTTTTATTCCTGTAAGGATATTTCCGGAGAATTTGGTAGGCATGGCGCTTTGCTAGAAGCCAACCTTGTCTTGTAAATCGGTAAAACGTAGTACTTGGTACGTACGTATTCGGATAGTTCGATGACCGTATTTACTGCCAACATATCCGGGGATCTCATGGGTCGCTTCCCAATGATTCACTGATGACGTATGTCTCGCGCTTAATTACGGAGATATTTTATCTATGATAAAATATCGTCTAAAGAGAGAGAACGATTAATTTAGAATTAATCGGATAAATTAATATATTAGATATATTAAACGAAATTAGATTTCGACGCGGAATTAAAATTAGATTTTAATTCGGGCGAACGAATTGATTTAGAATTAATTCGTTGGCGACGTGAATAGTGATTTCGCTAGGCGTAATCATTTAATTACGATGCGACGGAATAATTCGCTAATTATGAATTAACAAACCCGAGCCCGAGTGTGATTTCGAGCGCATTCACGTTTCGAATTCGAGTACGGCACGCAAGTCACATCAAGCGTCAAACATCATTAGTCGCGTCAAGAGTCAAATCGCTAGTCAATTCAAGCGTCAAATCACTTGTCACTTTGAGTGATGTGACTTGACAACTTGATTGATTTGATATGACTTGATGGGCTTTGATGGTTGAGTGTGGAACACTCAATGTGTTAAATTCAATTAATTTGACTTTTTGGAAAAGCAAATAAATGGTAAATCATATATTTATTTTGGAAAATATATAAACTAATTGATTTACACATTTGGTAATTACTTAACACAAAAAACACTCTCTCTCTTTCCGTCATCTTCTCTCACGCCCAAACCCTCACTTTGCTCACTGCCTTACTTCAAAAACGTGAGCAGTAAGTGGTCTTTGGATTTGATTTTGTGGCAAAATCAAGAAGAGCTAGCACACTGATACACATGCGAAGGTGATAGGGAACTTTACCCATAAGTCGGGAACCGTTTGATTCAAGCTTGGAGCTCAAAATCATCCACCAAAACTGAAATCTTGGACAGTGGACTGCTGGCGCCACTTTGGAGGAGCAAAACCAATTTGTTTTGTTGTCGTATCGTCTCAACTAATCGATGTGAGTATTCCACTATCTCCGTTGATGTATTCAAAATTATTTTCATGCTTATATTGATCTTGGGACCCTTATAGAAACCATAATGGCATCAAGAGCCTAGGTTTGAGCATGGAAATTTTTAGGGCTTAAAATTGGGTAAACTTGTGTTGAGCATGATTTGAATGAATTGAGTGTTTGAGTATGCTTATAACATATTTAAATGGAGGTTGATTGGATCAATTTCATGAAAATGGTTTTGAACAAATTTTCCCCAAAATACATGCCTTGGCAAAATGTGTATAGCCCTAATAGGTCTTGGAAATTTTGATTTTTAGACATTGGATGTGTTGGAAATCATTCGGGATGTGGATTTAATGTCGATTGAATAATTAATTGGATTAAATTCGAATCGGACAAAATACACCTCCCTTGGCCGAGACTTAATGAAGCATGAATTGGTTTGATTTTTGTCAAAATATGTTGGACATGTGATGATAATGATTAGCATGATTAATTGGACAAAGTTGATGTTTTGGAAATATTGATTTCGGTAATTAATCACAATACACATTTTAGTTTAATTAAATATGAAATTGGATTTTATGAATTTAATTAATTGGGCCTTAAATTGGATTGGGCTTATAAAGTTGTTATTGGGATTATTGGGCTTTGTTGTACAAAGTATGGTTTAGGCAAATTGGATTGGATCCAATTGGGCCCAAAACCGTATCCATAAAGCCCAAATGCGACTTAGTGAACCTTTAAAGTTTAATTGGGCCTAATGGGCCTAAATTGATTTATGGGCTTATGGGGTAACTCCTTGATTGGGCTTTGGTTGTCAAAGCCCATGCCTTAAAGAAATTAATTAAAGCCCATGCCTTAAAGAAATTAATTAAAGCCCATTGGACTTGAATTAAATTTGACGTTGGACGTTAATCGGGCTTTGAGACCCGTGACGATTAAATTTGGAATTTAAGACGTAAAAGGTTTATTAATAAAGTGTAATATTTTATTCGGAATAAAATAATGAATTAGTATTAAATACATATTAAATTGGACTTAATGTTGTAGTTTAATTTAGTTCGTGAATTCGTACCTTGGGTACTTACTCGCAAAACGAGTTTGACTCGATCAAAATCAAATCGTTGTTTGAACATTGGATGATCACTAATTATCAGATTAATTAATTTGATTAGATTGATTGATAACATGCTTGAATGAATACATGGTTGTGATGAATGAATAATACATATCGGATGGATATTAGTCGGGTGGGGTAATTTTGGAAATTATTGTAATAAATTTTATTTATTAAATTGGACCTGCGTGTCCAGCCTTATCACCTCCATATTCTTTGTATTCTCTTCTCACCTATTCCCCTCAATGTAAATGAGGTTTCTTTAGAAGTGTAGTGTAACGGGTAGAAGTAATACAAGTGCTAGCTTGAGAGAGAAAGGGAGAGATTTGATCTAGGATCAATGTGTTAAGTATCCATCCGACATCATTATTATTTATTTTCATACTCGCTTTATTATGTGTTTAGAATGCATGCTTAAGGGTGTATGATGATGAGACCTAACAAAGATAATTAATTGGTTGCCAATTACGTGAAAAACCCTCAAATAAATATTAAGCGATTTTTCCTTCTGTTGAGTGATTCTTACTCAAGATCCAAAATTGGCATTGGTTTGTTGGCCAAAGTCAAGGCCTTTGTCAATGCGGATGTGTTTGAATCATGAGAGTTTTGTACCATATCGGTGTCTTGTCCAAGTTGTGATTTGTTGGCCAAAGTCAAGATCACTTCTTGTCCAAAGACATTGATTACGAAACTTTCCATGTCAATGGGTCACGCTTAACTGGAATCATTAAGATTGTTGTGCCAAAGCCAAGGCTTAGTTGATTCAGAGGAAAAGGTTAGGAAAATACATTGGATGTATTGACATATGTATTGTATATATGTTTTGGACTTGGACGTCCACCTACCGGATCTAGGAATTGGATAAGATCCAATTAATCTTCGAGATCTACCTAGTTGAATATCATACAGCTTGTTGGCCAAAGTCAAAGTTGTGCGTTATTTAACGGGATCCTAGCCCACTAGGAAACTGGGTTTTCCCGAGTACTCGACAGAGGGTTAGAGGCTCGCCGAAAAATAGTGGGAGGCTAGTATTGAATTTGCAATTTCATTCAGATATATAGCTTTACGCGCTTTCAAATTATTTCGTCAAAATTATATTATTAGTTGGACTAATATAATGTTATTTTTCTTGTAACAGTTAGACTGTACCCAAAATATCGTTGACTAGATAGTTGGACTATCGTAGTCAAAATGACTGGAAAGGGCAATGTCCGCGACATAATCATGGGAGAGAATGTCTTTAAGGGCACAAACTTTGCAGATTGGGAGATGAACCTAAGGATAGTCCTTGGGGCTGAGAGGTTGTTGTACACCATAAATACACCTCTTGGGCCTAAGCCCACACCTGATCAGACACTTGAGCTGAAGCTTTGGAAGACTCACAGCGATCATTGTGATACTGCTCAGTCCATTATGCTTGCTTCAATGACTCAGCATTTCCGCCGCCAAAATAGGGACTTGGATCCTTATAACATGATGGCGAGATTGCAAGATCTGCATCGCTCTAACAAGAGGATGCAGAGGTACGAGTTAGTGAGGAAGCTCTTTCGCGCTCGCATGTCAGAAGGCATGTCTGTTGAGTCCCATGTGGCGTAGATGATTGCTGACGTCGATGAGCTAGCTACTATGGGGATAGTCTTTGAGGCAGAGATTACGATAGACATGGTCTTGCAATCTCTCCCCGATTCTTGGAGACAGTTCATCATAAACTATAATTTGATGAACACCGACGATACTCTTGGAGAGTTATTGTCTACTCTCAAGGAAGCTGAGAAGAAGCTTCTCAAAGGGAACAAGCGCGAGGCGCACTTTGCTTCGACATCTCAGAAACCGAGGGCTGGGCGCAAGGCAACTGGAGGTGTGAAGAAGAAGAAGCATAAAGGAAAGGGCAAGGCCAAATCGTCAAAGGCTTCTGGGAAGCCAAAGGACAAATCTCAGGATGTTTGCCTCCATTGCGGCAAGCGGGGTCACTGGAAGCGTGACTGCCGCGAGTACAAGGCACTCCAGAAGGAGACAAAGGCGGGCAAGGCACCGGCCTCAGGTATGTTTGTTATTGAAATAAACATGACTACTTCTAGTTTTAAAAATTGGATTTTTGATTCTAGTTGTGGTACTCATATATGTACTGATGTGCAGGATCTGTGGATTAGCAGGAGACTGGCTTCAGGAGAGATAGATCTGCATGTTGGAAACGGGACACCCGTTGCTGTTTTGGCCGTGGGCACTTTTGTTTTGGAACTGCCCTCGGGGCATGTACTTGAACTTATTGACTGTTATTATGTACCTAGTTTGACTATGAATATTATTTTTGTATCTATGTTAACCCAATGTGGGTATACTTCTGTATTTCAAAACACTGGGTGTTACTTATATAAAAATGATGTAGAAATTTGCACTGCTGTTGCAAATAATGGTCTTTATATATTTGAATATAAATTTATCTCCAACATATAATATAACAAACAAAAGGCTCAAAATGAGTAACAAAGATGAAACTTACATGTGGCACTGTCGTCTGGGACACATAAACAAGACTCGCATATCCACACTTTCGAAGTGTGGGTACTTGGACGGATTTGATCCAAATTCATATGACGTCTGCGAATCTTGCTTATTAGGCAAAATGCCTAAATCACCTTTTAGCGGTAAAGGTGAACGTGCCACTGAACTGTTAGCCCTCGTTCATAGTGACGTATGTGGGCCCATGTCTAGCCAGGCTAGAGGTGGATATGAATACTTTGTAACCTTTACGGATGATGCATCACGTTATGGTTATGTGTATCTTATGAGATACAAGTCGAAAACTTTTGAGAAATTCAAAGAGTTTCGACAAGAAGTTGAAAAACAAACAGGCAAGAGTATAAAGAAATTACGGTCGGACCGTGGTAGTGAATACTTAAGCAACGAGTTTCTAGATACTTGAAAGAATATGGTATTCTTTCACAGTGGACTCCTCCTGGAACACCGCAATTAAACGGTGTGTCCGAACGGAGAAACCGAACTTTGTTGGACATGGTTAGGTCTATGATGAGTCGCACTGAGCTATCTATTTCCTTTTGGGGACATGCATTAAACAGTGCAATTCTTATTTTGAATAAGGTTCCGTCAAAGTATGTTCAACAGACACCATATGAGATATGGATAGGAAAGAAACCGGGTTTCTCATTCCTGAAGATTTGGGATGCTGGGCATACGTCAAACGTTTGGAAGGTACCAAACTTGAACCCAAATCGGATGAATGCCTATTCGTAGGATATCCTAGGGAAACCAAATGATTACTTCTATAACCCACGAGAGAACAAAGTATTTGTTGCTCTACATGCGGTTTTCCTTGAGAGGGAATTCCTAAATGCAGTGGTGAGTGGGAGGAAAGTAGAACTCGATGAAATCGGAGTGATACTGTTCCTGGCATTGAATCCTTAACGGAACATGAACAGTCCATCCAGGATGAGACTGTACCACCATCTTCTTTTACACAAGGACCGCGTAGGTCGGAGAGAGTCAGGAAACAACCTGAGAGGTATGGGTTTCTAATCTCACCTCATGTAGATATTAATCTTATTGAGGATAACGAACCGGCCACGTATGAGGAAGCGATAAAAGATATCGATTCTGCTTTATGGCAAGAAGCCATGAAGTCCGAAATGGATTCCATGTACACCAACCAAGTTTGGACACTGGTTGATGCACCAGAAGGCGTAAATCCTATTGGATGCAAATGGGTCTTTAAGAGGAATACCGACATGGATGGCAACGTACAAACGTACAAAGCTAGGCTTGTAGCGAAGGGGTATCGTCAACGACATGGTGTCGATTACGATGAAACTTTCTCACCCGTTGCCATGATTAAATCCATTAGGATAATGCTTGTTAGCTGCATATTTCAATTACGAGATATGGCAGATGGACGTTAAAACCGCTTTCCTTAACGGAAATCTTTTGGAGGATGTTTATATGCAACAGCCTGACGGTTTTATCGTACCTAGACTTGCAAACAAGGTTTGTAAGTTAAATCGGTCCATTTATAGACTGAAGAAGCATCGCGGTCTTGGAAAACGCATCGTCGCTTGGTTTGATGAAATCATAAAAGAATATGATTTTATTCAAAACGAAGATGATCCTTGTGTATACAAGAAGGTTAGTGGGAGTGCACTGACTTTTATTGTCCTTTATTGACGATGTATTGCTAATAGGCAATGACATTCCCATGTTAACGTCGGTGAAAGCTTAGCTTTCATTGAAATTCTCCATGAAAGATCTGGGAGAAGCAGCATTTATTCTGGGAATAAAGATCTACCGGGATAGATCTAGAAAGCTGCTTGGACTCTCCCAGAGCACGTACATTGACAAAGTGTTGAAGAGATTCAACATGGATCAGTCCAAAAGAGGACTGTTGCCAATGTCACATGGTGTCATCTATCTAAGGACATGTGTCCTAAAACTCAAGATGAGAGAGACAACATGAATCGGATACCGTTCGCCTCGGCAGTCTGATCGATCATGTATGCCATGATATGTACGCGACCTGATGTTTCCTATGCTTTGAGCATGTGTAGTCGCTATCAGGCCGATCCAGGTGAAGTTCACTGGATTGCGGTTAAGAATATCCTTAAATATCTTAGACGAACTAAGGATGTTTTCTTAATCTATGGAGATGGAGAACTTGAGGTATCTGGGTATACTGATGCAAGTTTCCAACCGACAAAGACGACTGTAAGTCGCAATCAGGGTACATTTTTTTGGTTTGAATAACGGAGCAGTGAGCAGCTGGAAATCTTCCAAGCAATAGACTGTTGCCGATTCAACAACAGAAGCGGAGTACATTGCCTGCAGCTGAAGCAGCAAAGGAAGCAGTTTGGATCCGAAAATTCCTAATTGGATTAGGAGTAGTTCTGTTAGCAGCTGAGCCCGTTCCATTGTATGTGACAGACAGTAACGGGGCTATAGCACAGGCTAAGGAACCGCGGTCTCATCAACGGTCCAAGCATGTTCTTCGACGTTTCCATCTGATACGTGAGATCATACATCGTGGCAATGTGAAGATCGAGAAGATCGCATCAGATGACAACATGGCAGATCCGCTGACGAAAGCAATTCCTCAGCCAAAGTTGAGCGACATGTACATAGTTTAGGTATTAGATGTTAAGTGACTGGCTATAGGCCAGTGGGAGATTGTTGGACAGTTATGACCCATAGCGTCACTGTTTGTAAAAGACATTGTGTTTTTGTACAAAATTAACTATATAGCAATGAAATTGCCTTTTACCGTTTAGTAATTTATTACTTTTATATTCAAATGGTAAAAGTCCATATGATTAGTTCCGGATTGAAATGATATGAGACAGTATCATCCATAAAGGTTTAATCATTAAATATCCCTAGTCGTAGTAATATCGAGATTGGACATCGATAATGCGGAATAGACTAGTATTGCACTTGTGCGCGTTATGAGGCATAACGGCACAGTTCTCATATGTTTAAGTATTGGATACTTATGCAAGTGCGATAGGAGGTTGTGTTTTACCGATGGTACGGAAAACCGCTTCGCTCTGGATAGACCCCCGCGGAATCCCATTGGTAGTATGTATATGTGTCTATGGGAGTCCGCATCAGGGTGGGTGTATTTAGTCTTAACCTGAGACTTGCATCGCTAGTACTTGCGACAATCGATAAACTTTGGTTTTGGTCGTCCGGGGCTTTAACAGGTTCTGAGTACGCCTCTGCTGAGTTTATTGAGAATCGTAGTGTATTGGGTGTGATGTCGAGATGAAAGTATCACTCCAGATATATGGAGATGATGATCGCGCAGGGATACAGAACTTGTTCTCTATAAAGGTTGCAACCGTCGGGATAATATGACTAGGTCAGGATTATCTGATTCAAAGAGACTAGTTGCTTGATATCCGATATGTGCTTCGTACGGGGCATACACTATTCCAGCCCCAAGCCTTGCACTCGATCATCCGATACTGGATCGCAATACACTATACTATGTATACTACGCCTGACATAGATCCTTTTATTCCTGTAAGGATATTTCCGGAGAATTTGGTAGGCATGACGCTTTGCTAGAAGCCAACCTTGTCTTGTAAATCGGTAAAACGTAGTACTTGGTACGTACGTATTCGGATAGTCCGATGACCGTTTTTACTGCCAACATATCCGGGGATCTCATGGGTCGCTTCCCAATGATTCACCGATGACGTATGTCTCGCGCTTAATTAATATGGGATTAATTAGATGAGAGAGAAAATTAATCTAGGATTAATTACGGAGATATTTTATCTATGATAAAATATCGTCTAAAGAGAGAGAACGATTAATTTAGAATTAATCGGATAAATAAATTAATATATTATATATAAACGAAATTAGATTTCGACGCGGAATTAAAATTAGATTTTAATTCGGGCGAACGAATTGATTTAGAATTAATTCGTTGGCGACGTGAATAGTGATTTCGCTAGGCGTAATCATTTAATTACGACGCGACGGAATAATTCGCTAATTAGGAAATTACGAACCCGAGCCCGAGTGTGATTACGAGCGCATTCACGTTTCGAATTCGAGTACGGCACGCAAGTCACATCAAGCGTCAAACATCATTAGTCGCGTCAAGAGTCAAATCGCTAGTCAATTCAAGCGTCAAATCACTTGTCACTTTGAGTGATGTGACTTGACAACTTGATTGATTTGATATGACTTGATGGGCTTTGATGGTTGAGTGTGGAACACTCAATGTGTTTAAATTCAATTAATTTGACTTTTTGGAAAAGCAAATAAATGGTAAATCATATATTTATTTTTGGAAAATATATAAACTAATTGATTTACACATTTGGTAATTACTTAACACAAAAACACTCTCTCTCTTTCCTTCATCTTCTCTCACGCCCAAACCCTCACTTTGCTCACTGCCTTGCTTCAAAAACGTGAGCAGTAAGTGGTCTTTGGATTTGATTTTGTGGCAAAATCAAGAAGAGCTAGCACTCTGATACACATGCGAAGGTGATAGGGAACTTTACCCATAAGCCGGGAACCGTTTGATTCAAGCTTGAAGCTCAAAATCATCCACCAAAACTGAAATCTTTGGACAGTGGACTGCTACTTTGGGCGCCACTTTGGAGGAGCAAAACCAATTTATTTTGTTGTCGTATCGTCTCAACTAATCGATGTGAGTATTCCGCTATCTCCGTTGATGTATTCAAAATTATTTTCATGCTTATATTGATCTTGGGACCCTTATAGAAACAACAAGACACAATTCCAGCCCTAGGCCTAGCATGCGACATCAGATACTGGATCGTATTACGTAATACATGGTATATTATGCCTGATACATATTATATATTATTCGTTGAATATTTCTGGAGAATTGGGTAGGCATGGTGCTTTGCTAGAAGCCAACCATGTCTTGTAAATCGGTGAGAACGTGGTATGCGGTACGCACATGTCGGAGTCCGACAACCGTATTTACTGCTAACATATCCATGGATCTCTTGGGTCGCTTCCCAAAAGTTTCACCAATGACATTGACTCGAACAAAATTAATTTGTGATTAATTATGAGAGAGAAAATTAATCTAGGATTAATTACGGTAAGAATTTATCTGGGATAAAATTTGAATAGAAGAGAGAACACGATTAATTAGAATTAATTGATTAAATAATATATTGGATATATTAATTGAAATCGGATTTCAATGCGGAATTAAAATTGAATTTTAATTCGGTGAACGAATTATTGGAGTTAATTCGTAAGCTACTTTCGTAATAATTTTGCTAGACATTATTATTTAATTAAATTGGATTTAATTATGTCGCAACGGAAAATTCGTATAATCGGATTAAACGAACCCGAGCCCAAAGTGTGTTGTGTAAGCCAACTAAATTTGGAGTTAAATGGGTGGGACCCATGACTTACATCAATTTTCATATGATGTTAGTGGGAAACAGTAAATGTGGCATTTACTTCACTCATCTACCACCACTTTGAAAGTCAACACACATGAACTTTGGAATTAGTTTTTGGAAAACTATTATTCCTCTTTCTCTCTCTTTGGGAGTGAACTTGCATTTTCTCTCCATTGATTTTGCTTCAAAAATCTTCAAAGCTAGCACTTATAACAGTCTTGTGAGGTGATAGGGAAACTCACCATTGAGTTTGGAATTCAAAAGGAAGGCTTGGAGCTTCTACATCTACAAATAAAGTTTTGAACTTCAACTAATCAATGTAAGTCTTTTCCGCAACTTATATTGATTAATTCACACTTGAATCATTGTTTAAGATCATTGGGCATGTCTAAGACACTAAACACATACACATGTTAACTTACATATATGAAGAGAGTAACAGATCAGCACCAACATTTCATTGAAGCAAAAACAGATTAATCCTGAGATAAGCGATGCTTTTCTGGATTTTATTAACTAATCAATAAAAAATGGTTGTTTGACAGACTTTGTGGTATATAGTGATCAACTAAGGTCTTTAGTGGTTCCTTTATTATATTCATCTGGTTTAATTGTTTAATATTAAACACATTTGAACTCTATTGTCCTTCAAATACAAGGACTTCCCTGAGATAAGCGATGCTTCTCTGCGTAAAGGCTTTGTTCCATCGTAGACGACGTGGCACTTGGTCGATGGTAGAGGATAATTTGAAAAGCACGATACGATTTGAAGAGCAGGGCTGCAGTTAGGATTGAATTTGGTGAATTCATTTGGGGATTAGGGTATGTTATACTCAAGTGGTGTTTGGCTACGAGACCAAGGCAATCCTTGGATACAAATTTTTATTCAAAACGGCAGCATGTGTTGTGTTCTGGAGACTTGTGAGTTTAATAGGGAGTGAGAGTATCATTTCTCAAAAAATTATACTAAAAGGAATTGGTGGTTAATCCATACGAATTTACATTGTATTAGAAGGAAAAAATAGAATACAGATAAAAACATATTTAAAAAAAAAATAGACATATAAACATCACCTGATCTTAGCCGTTAGAAAATGAGAACAATATAATCAACGGCTGAAAACAGAAAAGACTTGTGTAGTTATCGTGTGCGCGCATGAAGAACAACTTCTCCAAATGGGGAGCAGTTGTCGGTGCTGACATGACATTTCTTCCAGAATCAGAAGCGAAATATTAGACGATTTCGTGAATAGCGATGGAAATTGAACGGCCCGGATTTTGGGGTGATGGTATGTTATCAGTGTGATGTGATGACAGCTTTTAATTCATTGCACCACGAATCAAACGTCGACACGTATTTGATGACAGCAGAATATGTGAGGCTGACACGTGTCCTGGTCATTTGACAAGTGGAATCTCATTTTTTACTTGATGACGTGGAAGGTTGATTGCAATAAAAACCATCTGTTTAATCATAATCTATTTGGACTATTCGTGAATTCAATACTTATCCATTGAAATAAACTAAATATTTAAGAATGTGACACGTTGAATGTATCGGATTTGGTACATGAATCTTTATATGGAGAAGTGGGATTTCTAGTATGGATTCCAAAAAAAAATGTATCTTATATTAATTATTATATCATCAAATGAAAGGTAATCAACATTCTGATAAGCAATTTAAAATGAGTTTTATGATTAAAAAATGATTTACGTGTGTGTTTGGTGAACACATAATCCTTAATCATTGATTTGGTTAAGATTAGAGTAATCATAGACTTATGTAATTGTGTTCTCCAAGGCAAGGATGAGAATTATAATATTAAAAATAAAAAATAAAAAATAAAAAACATGCGAAGTCGATTTAAGAAATACGCGTCCAATTTGAAGAGTTATATAAGGTTGATATGTTCAATCAACTAATCCTAGATAAGCATGGTAAAAAAAATTACAATAAATAAAATTGATTTTAAATTTACGTAACTATGCACACGTGTTTTTTATATATTTTTTTAATGTTGTATTAATTAGTAGATGAAAGTACAATTTGATGTCTTAAAACTAGAAAGAAAAAAAAGAACAAAAGAACAAAAGAAAAGAAAGAAGCACGTGTGCATACTTTCTCCAAAAGCAAAGCAATTCACCAAGGCCAAAAGCTTTGACGAGATGTAAAGTTAGTTTATGAGGAGAGTTAATAGCGGAAAAAAAAATGGTCCGGAATGAGAGCAGGACTTGATCAAATACAAGCCTTTCAAAATTACTAAAACATCTTTAACTACTGCTGCTTCATTGATCACGTGTATATTTCTTTAAAAAGACTCCCAAACAAAACCCAGTGAAATGAACTTAGTTTACCAGGACCAGAAAATAAAGCAGCTTATTATGGCATGTGAAAGACCAAAAAAACAGAGCTCACTGTAATTTACCTGTATATATCTTCACACTGTCATTAACTTTTCCCACATTAATTCAGCTCCAAAAATCTGAAATAAAACATACAAAAGATATAAAAGGAAAGACTCCGCAATTCATATGAACGGTGAATGATGAAGCATATGATTAATGTAACATTTCCTTTGTTCGCTATTCTCACTCTCATTTCCCTTGTCACTGCCCATAAGCTCTCTATTTCTAACAATGGAGGATTCTTCAAAGCAGAAGCTGCATATATTAAACATAGACAACTTTTATATCACAAAAACCTACATGGCGAAAAAGGTGAGTTTGTGAGAATACCGCATTCCTTTAAATTTGAGAATCCACGAATCAGAAGCGCCTATATTGCTCTCCAAGCATGGAAACAAGCCATCATCTCGGATCCTCAGAGTCTAACATCCAATTGGGTGGGATGCAATGTGTGCAACTATACAGGAGTCTTCTGTGCTCAAGCTCTTGACAACCAGTCAATCCCAACCATTGCTGGGATTGATCTAAACCACGGGGATATTGCTGGTTACCTCCCTGAAGAGCTTGGACTTCTCACAGATATTGCAGTGTTCCATGTTAACTCAAATAGGTTTTGTGGCACAGTGCCAAGGAGTTTCAACAAGCTAAAACTTCTCTACGAGCTTGATCTGAGTAACAATCGGTTTGCAGGGAAGTTTCCTTATGTTGTCCTTAGTCTGCCAAAACTTAAGTTTCTTGATCTTCGGTTCAACGAATTCGAAGGTAAGATACCTAAAGCTCTCTTCGACAAAGATCTTGATGCCATATTCATTAATCATAATAGGTTTTCTTTTGAATTACCTGACAATATCGGAAACTCACCCGTATCTGTCCTCGTTCTGGCAAACAACAAGTTTCTTGGATGCTTACCAATGAGTTTTGGCAACATGTCAAAAACTCTAACTGAAGTGATTCTTACAAATAATGGGTTGCATTCGTGTTTGCCCAAGGAAATTGGGTTGCTCAAGAATGTGACAGTTTTTGATGTGAGCTTCAATAAACTGATGGGTGAATTGCCAGATACAATTGCAGAAATGACAAGTTTACAAGAGCTAAATGTGGCACACAATATGTTATCAGAGACTGTACCTGAGAGCGTGTGTTCGCTTCCAAATCTGAAGAATTTCAGTTTTGACTATAACTTCTTCACTGGTGAGTCACCAGTTTGCTTGGATTTGCAAGGTTTCGATGATAAAAGGAATTGTATGCGGGATAGGCCACGTCAGAGATCAACATTGCAATGTAAAATGTTTCTGTCTAAGCCAGTATATTGTAATGCCTTCAAATGTCAGTCATCGCTGCCACCTCCAATATATGGCGCACACTCTCCGCCACCACCGCCACCAATTTCCCCGCCACCGCCACCACCACCTGTACCAAATTCCCCGCCGCCGCAGCCTCCACCAACACCAAATTCGCCGCCACCGCCTCCACCAGCACCAAATTCGCCGCAACCGCCTCCACCAGCACCAAATTCACCGCCACCACAGCCGCCTGCACCAAATTCACCGCCGCCGCCACCTCCATCTCCATGTCAGGAGCAATCAACACCACCGCCGCCTCCTTTATCTTCAACTCCCCCAGGTTATAGCACTCCACCAGCACCGGCTCCAGTAAATGATAGGCCATTACCATCGATCACCACAATCCCGTATCCATCTCCACCGCCGCCGCCGTTTTATTGATTCTTTTGAGAAAAAATTTTACTTCCACATTCCCTTCACAATGCTCAAAATCATTTTACTTGTAATGAACTCTTCTGCATTGCCTTGCATTTTCCTTTGCAGTCAAAAAGCTATGTGAGCCAAAACAAGGAGCAACTGAATATGATCAGTCACGTTGTAATTGTCCAAGATATATGCATGTTATGAAATCAGGATAAGAAAGATAAAACAAGAAAGTGGGGGAAAGAACAGTGTGGGGATAACTTTATATTTAATTGACTTGTTATGAATGCTTTTGACTAGTTAATAAAAGGAAAATATAGCAAAAATGTTGCAGGAAATGTAATTGCAGAGAAGAGGTTCTTGTTAGCTATGTTGGTTTTATGATACTTAACAATTCTGTGCTTTTCTATGGATAATATTTAGTCCTACTATCCCTGATTCTATGTCACTAATCATAAGATGTTATAGCCATATATAGAACCTGAGAACAAAAATAAGTCTCTCTTTTTATCATTTTCTCAGCAAGTCCATTCAGTAACCATTTCATTAATATTAACAAATCAACAGCAGTAAGCAGCAGCAATGTATTCTTAAAGAGATGCATTTACTTCAAAAAATTTACTAGAGACATCAGACAATATAATGAAAACACAACAACAAAAAGCATCCCAAAACATGAAAAGAATTTGCAAAAGGAACTACAGATCCAAAAAAGTATAACTATGCTATTACAGAAAAAGTAATTATATTTCAATTTTCACAGATTTTCCAAGATTTGATTCTATGCTGATCCTATTCCCTTTTCATCAACAACAAGATGGTTTTCTCATGACGCACAGAAACTTTTTTCTAGTTTTATTTGTTTCTTGTAGAGGCAACCAAAATAAAAAGTCAGTACTTCAAGAACTAAAGGTTTATATATGGAAGTAGCTACTGTAATTTCATTATCCTCTCCATTGTAGATCTAGCTTCACATCAAATGAGACATAAAAATTAAGGAATTCATAACCCATTTGGCACACAACTGTAGTGGATAATATCTGAATGCCAGAGCAGCCAGACAAATCATCTACTATCATTATGGCTAGGAGCTATTAGAATGTCCAACAATTTTGACATTAATGTCAGCCTCTTCATAAGGTGTTTCTTTCATACTTCCCTCCTAATAGCATAAAATTTTCCACCATGGTTTGCTATTGTCATGTGCAGAACAGGACGCAATTGTAATTGTAAAACTTACTGTAACTTCTCCACAACATGAATGTACAACCATTATCTAATATGGGGTCACTATAAAGTAGCCACCCCCTCAAAATTTGGACCAGCTAGGATTAACTGATATAAAGTAATTACGATTCTTGCACAAGCACATATAATTCCACAATTTCAAATACAAAATAACAATACATTAATTTCATGTGATTTCCAAAATGGATCACCTCCCAGATATACAAATCTCTTACATTTTGGTCTCTTTAGCAGCAGCTTTGAAACATTTATTTCCATTGCCAGACCGACAATCAAATTATCTAAAATTTACAAACGAAATAATAAGTTCAATTAGGCTCGATTTTTCACCTAGAATTAACTAACATTGACAGAAATGAAAAGAATGATCTAAGAGCATTTCTAGGAAAAAATACTTTGCTTACTTCTGCAAGGTTGTCAAATCAGAAAACCATGCTTTTAAGGCCTCCATATAAGCTGTTCATTGTCTGCAAAGTTTTCATACATTTACCAAACAACTCCAGGTCATATAATAAAACCAAAAGGTCAAATTTTGTTGTTACCTCACTCAAAGCCAAAAAGGTTAGCTCACTTTCCAATAAGGACAGGCAAAAAAGAAAATCACATTAGCAAAGTACAATCAAGGACCATACTTGTCATCAGAACCTAAATAAGCTAAACAGCATACTTTATCTGAACTAAAGGAAGCAGTTAGCTGAAAAGCCAAAGTAAATCAATGGAGATGTACCTCCAAGGCACGGAGTTCACTTTTTTGCTCGGTTAGGTATAAAGATGCAGATTTTAACTTGTTCTCAAGTTCACAGCCTCAGTGAAAAGCATGGTCTTACCAGCAAAAAAGCTCAGCCTCTATGGAAATACTCAATCACCTCACAGAGGCCTAATAAATGAAGAATCACGCAGAATAAAAGGTCATTTGCCATTCAAGAGTTCATGTACGTGAAATGCTGTAGCAGCCCATAAAGCAAAACTCTTTTAGCTCTCCCAAGTATGAGGATGCAAGTTATATAACTTCACAACCTCAGAGAAACTTTGGTCCTGTAAGCAAAAACAATCAAGTTTTCAATGGAACAGTTGAAGATTGACTGCCGTTTGAGGGTTCACTTCGAGAGGTGATGGTTGGAGGAGCCCACTATTAGACAATTCTTCCAAGCCTTTGATGTCCTGTTGCAATCGTGTTGCATGTACAATAGCATGCTCAAGAACAAGAGGATCATCTGGGGGGTTCTGCAAAAGGGAAAGCAATGCCTGCCTATAAACTTGAGCTGCCAACAACGGCCTAGCAACCTGCCGATTTTTACATACCATTGCCAACTTAATGACATGCTCGCAGACATTTCCCAGCCTTGACCAAGGGCAATCACATAGAGAGAATTCCGAACCAGGGTTCCATATAGTATATGCCTGGGTTCTGTCGGATTGAGAGATGATTTTACCAAGCTGGAGATTTTGCTCATCTAATATTACATTGACATCTGGAATGTGCAGAGCCTGAGACCAAGCATTGGTTGAGAAAGAGTCATCTCTCAGATTTGCAAAATACCCAGTCTCCGTAATATATTGATCTAACCAATATAATGAATGAAATTCAGTTGTCAAGGTGTGGATCAACCAGTCAGCTCTAGGCCATAAATTGACATTTTGCTCATTAAAGAGCTTGGATTTCAACCTTAGGTGATATGTCTCAATTGCAGCAAGGGGCTCTGGGCTGGCCACTGGGAGGGAACGTATACCAGTAATCCACAATTCTACAAGACAAGAAAAATGCTTGGTTCAATGTTCGAAGAAAATATGTAACAGATTACAGATCAAAATGCCTATGAGGGCTATTGTCTTTGTCAAAAACTTTAATGGTTTCAACAAACAAAGTGTTCACAAATTACAAGATTGGGTTGTAGTTCATAATCAAAGATAACACACTGAGAATTCAATTTTTTTTTTTAAAAAAAAGAACATGTACCCATATATGGTAGCCATCGGCTCTTGAAATAATCCATAAAGGCACATTGATCAACAAATACTTGCATGAACTCTTCGATTGTGTCCACAGCATTTGGTCCACTCCTGGTGGAGGAATACAAAATCCAGCCCAAGTGCTTAAACATCTCTCGTTGTACATCAATGTTGTAGCATGCCTTTAAAAGGTTTCTTATCCAAGCACGACGAAGATGCCAGATGCATAGCAGGATCCGACATTGAAAATTCTCTCTGCAAGCATGATCTAGGCATTGTATTGTGTTGCTTTACAAAATAAAAAAATATATATAAATTGGAACAAACTTGGAAGGCGAATTAAAAATTTACCTAATAGTAGAAATATCAAAAGAAGGGTCGTCCACTAAGAAGGCACTAAGTCTCCATCTGGAATCCTTGGTACGGATTCTTTCAGCAAGGGAACCAATCCATTTATGAACATATTGACCAACAAAAGAGGAAGTAATTATCCATGCAACTGGAATTGCATTCTGGGATGGGTCAAAAACGAGCAGAGTAGACAGTGGATACTGTCAAAGGAAGAAAAAAGAGCTACATTAAATTTTCAATCATCATCAATTGTTTTAAGATAGGGTAACAAAGGCCAACTATTAATATCTCATAACAAAGGAAATATACCTTAAGTTTCTTCGAGCCAAAAGTTGAATGGAAGGCCATCAAACCATTATTTCCGTAATGCAGCATCTGTTGCAGCTGCCAATCTGTCTGTATTCCCACAACAAACGGTTCTGAAAGAGAATAATCTTGGAAGAAGAAAACATGCTTCTGATGCCTCTGTACCCACATTTTTACACTAGAGTCATCATCTGCATGCAACTCATGTGAAGAATTACGAATGACCCTTTCCATGTTACGAACATCATTTCGAGTAAGAAAATCATCACGGTTGTGGGGGCCACCATGCCCCTGCACTACCTCCATGTGATGCTGAATTATATTGTCCAAAGTTATTCTGACATAAAGCATAGACATCACTTTCTGGCGTAAATCCTCCGAGATTCGGGGAGCATACATAGCTCTTGTTCCTACAGCATCTCTATCAAGTACCCCATGGCACGGTGCCCCTGTTTTGTCTACATGCTTTCTTTGATTATAAATAATCAGAGCAAGGAGGGGGCGGGTATACAAGCGCTTTACAGTAAAATGGCAAAGGCAACCTCTCATCATGTGACGTCTCCCCGGCCTACTCCCCTTTCCAGTAGCAGGTTTCACATTTGAGCCATCCCCATTACCAGACTCACTGTCCCGATAATCTTCAGGACCATAAGAACACCAGTATCTGCAAAATCAACCAAAACAGTTATTGTAATGCTGACATGCAGTTTATGTTGTAAACTACTCAAATGTAATTTAGGTACTATGCCAATGTTGTTATGCATGAGTGATTTGCCTTTTGAGGAAAATGAATACACATTTTGCTTAACGTTCACCATTGGCACCCTAAAAGACTGGATTGCTTTACACAAATGTTGGAGGATGGCATATCTTCATCAACACAAAACTATCATTTAAACATGAGCCTTCATTAACGGCATTTTTTTTCCCTTGGAAAAGGAAAAAATTCATTAAGTACCAAATAAACAACATACAGTGTATATTCAAGATAACCATCAACCCGCGGTTTACTAATGCTCCCTTCAGATCTTTTCCTCCTTGACTCAATGCGGAAGCTTGCAGGGCATTCTGAATTAGAAGATTCCCCTTTCACAAAATCTTCCACCCTGGCAAAAGGAATTAGAGCAATATCGTCCCCACCTTGGCGACCACCTTCCACTTTTACCCACTTTAAATTAGCAGCAGAAAACTCTGCACACGAAGGATCTTGCACCGGCAGGTTAAGAATGTCCTCCATTCTCGGCATCTGCAATTCAAACATCAAATAAAAACCAATACTAAAAAACATATAGCTAGGAGGGAAAAAAAAAAGCAACAAAATACTTAACATCATATAATAATATCCTCCAAAAAAAAAAAAAATTACATATGCATAGCAATTCCTAACCTAACACTCGTGTTGAATTGGGACTACAAGAAATCTAAACATGTATATTACCCTGAAATTGATTCTTCTTCTAAATGTGATCTAAATAGCCTCTTGATTCTTATAGCATTATCAAAAAAATTGATTTACAAAACCTCTAAAACACAATTGAGTTTGTTGATGATGAAACTGAAGCACTTAATCGGTCACTTCAAAAGTTTTTTTTTAAAAAAAAATCAGCTTCTGCTCGTGTAAATAAAATCACCTTAGGTTCATAGCTCTTCATGCTTGTTCCTATACAAAGTCTTGAGCTTTAACTCGCTGCAAAGTAAATTAAGAAGACAAATAAACAGAGATTAGAAAATTAAAGTTGGAATATTTTGAAATAAAATCAACTTAAACAGAAGAAGAAGAGATTTTAATGAAATTCGAAAGCCTAAAAGAGAGCAGCATGATTTTAATTTACAATCATTAATGGAAAAGCGAGAGCCCATAATTATAGTTACTTTTATTTATTATTCAGAGGGTTTCTCGAAGTTCAGTGAAGCCCTGACAATTTTGCTCTTTATCCAGACAGTGATAAGAGCGAGTCAATTTCATTTTGATACCGATATTCTCACAATTTGCCGCCGGTTATTATGAAGGTGTGGGCTTTGGGTTATGCATGGGCTGAGGATCCGTTTAGATAATTTAAGGCCCAACAGAGACTAAATACACTCCATTGACTTCTAAGTCCAGTCTCCCTTTACATGGACGGACTTTTTTTTTTTTTTTTTTAATTAGTAGATGGACGGATTAATAATGGGATAACAATATTTTTAATCTTAAAAGTTGTGTTGATTTTACATTTCAGTCATAAAATAAATTTTTTTATTATTAATTCTTATAAGTGATCCATTAATTCCAACAGACTTGCTCACATGGCATGACAAAACGACATGTCAGCATAAACATTTAATCAGTCAGCTGTTACGGAGTGAGATAACAACTTCTGAAGTCCTAAAAGTTGTGTTGTTTTTATACGAAAGTTCTAAAAGAATAATTTGTTTATAATTAAGTTATATAAATGAATAATTTTTTATTTGAAGTCTTAATCTGTCAACTGTAACAAACCGAATGACGTGACATAACAAAACGATATTTCAACATATGCATTAAATCAGTCAGCACATACTTCAACATACTTAAATGGTTGCCAGCAAAATGGTGTTGGACAATTATGACCCATAGCGTCACTATTTGTAAAAGACATTGTGGTTTTTGTACAATTTAACTATGTGACAATGGAAATTGCTATTTTATCATTTTGTAATTAGATTACTTAAATATATAAATGATAAAAGTCCTTATGATTAGTTCCGGATTATAAGATATGAGACAATATCAATCCACTAAGGTTTAATCATCAAATATCCCTAGTCGTAGCGTTATCGAGACTGGACATCGATAATGCGGAATAGACTAGAATTGCACTTGTGCGCGTTGTGGGAGCATAACGGCATAGTTCTCATCTATTTAAGTATTGGATACTTATGCAAGTGTGATATGAGGTTGTGTTTACCAATAGTACGGGAACAGCTTCGCTCTGGATATACCACTCGGAATCCCATTGGTAGTATGACTATGTGTCTATGGGAGTCCAATTCAGGGTAGTGTATTTGGTCTTAACCTGAGACTTGCATCGCTAGTACTTGCGAAAATCAATACGCTTTGGTTTTGGTCATCCGGGACTTTAATAGGTTATGTGTACGCCTCTTCTGTGTTTATTGAGAATCGTAGTGTATTGGGTGTGATGTCAAGATGGAAGTATCACTTCAGTCATATGAAAATGATGATCACGCAAGGATACAGAACTAGTACTCTGTTATGTTGCAACTATCGAGATAATATGACAAGGTCATAGCTATCCGATTAAAGAGACTAGTTGCTTGTGATCTGATATATGCTTCGTACGGAGCAGACACTATTCATGCCACACGCCTTGCATGTGACATCCGATACTGGATCGCAATACGCAATACTACTTATACTACGCCTAAAAAAGGTTATATATTCCTTAAAGAATATTTCTGGAGAATTGGTTAGGCACGGCGCTTTGCTAGAAGCCAATCATGTCTCGTAAATCGGTAAGAACGTGGTACCGGGTACGCACGTGTTCGGATAGTCCGACTACTGGATTTACTGTCAACATATCCAGGGATCTCATGGGTCGCTTCCCAAAGATTCACCGATGACGTATGACTCAAACATAATTAATATGAGATTAATTAGAAGAGAGAAAAAATTAATTTAGGATTAATTATGACGAGAATTTATCTGGGATAAAATTCAAAAGAGAGAGAGATCGATTAATTCAGAATTAATTGATTAAATAATATATTCGATATATTATATGAAATTAGATTTCATAACGGAATTAAAATTGGATTTTAATTCGGGCGAACGAATTAATTTAGAATTTATTTTACGAGCGACTTTAATTGTAATTTTGCTATACATAATTATTTAATTAAATTTGATTTAATTAAGTCGCAATGAAAAATTCGTTAATTCGGAATTAACGAACCCGAGCCCAGAATGTGTTTGTGAGCCCACTCAGAGTTTGAATCAAGTAGGGCCCACCGCTTGTCACATCACCTAGTCAACTTTGTCAATTTTTTGTTGATAGAAGTTGGTGGGATTTTTTGGTTAACTTGTTTATTATATGAGCATTATTAAAATTGATGTGTAAGTGACATATACCAACTTTTGGATTTTGGTATTACTTTACATTGATTTTTGAAATAAAAAAACACTTCACTCATTTCTCTTCTCTCATCATTGGGCGTGAAAAGCATTCTCCCTCTCATCTCTTCTACTTTGCTGTGAGTTACAAAGACACAAGGGGAAATTTTGTTGTAAAATTTTCAAGAGCTAGCAATTAAAGAATCATACAAAGGTGATAGGGAAACTTTTCCCATTGAGTTTGGAATCAAACTTCAAGGCTTGGAGCTACACCAATCATTCAAAGAGGAGCTTGGAACAACTTCAAAGGAGCAAATTTTTGTTGTCTACACATTCATCCAATCGATCAAAGTGAGTATAATTTCCGTTATATTCGTTTGAGTATTCACACATATTTTATGCTTAAATGATCTTGAGATTAATCTTAGAGACCCAATAAATGGCTTATCTAGATCAACTGAAGGAAGGTTCTTGTTCATTTTCTCTATAAAAAAATTCATCTATATTTACCACATTGTCTGTATTATATGTCTTGATATCATTATTTTCATCTATTGTGTTCCTAAATCCTAACTAAAAGATGACGATATTTGGATTTACCATGACACTCCGGAGAAAGTTGACTCAAGACTTATCACTATCAAACTACATATAACATTGAGTTATGTAAACTATATATAGCAGTGATTTAGGATCTATTCCATAAACAGTTTACAAAACTCTATGTTATATGCAGTTTGACTAGTCTTTAGGCGATTTTCTCTGGAGCGTCATAGCAAACCCAAAGATTGTCATCTCCTAGGTCAGGATTTGGGAGCACAACGGATGAAGATAGTGATATCGAGATAGATAATACAAACAATGTGGTAAAGTTAATAGATTAGGACTTAAAAAAAAGGTTCACTTATAAGACTTAATTATAATTAAAATTTTCTTTTAGAATTGAATTGTAAAAAAAACAAAATTTTTAGGACTTTAAAAGTTGAAATTTCAATCCAACGTGCCAACTGACTGATTTAATGCTTGTGCTGACGTGGCATTCTGGCATGTCACGTCAGCAAGTCTGTTAGAGTTAACAGATTAGGACTTAAAAGATAAAACTTATTCAATTATATTACTTAGTAATAAAAAAGAATTCATTTAGGACTGAAATATAAAAATAACATAACTTATAAGAAAAATGTTATTATCCCTTTAATAAATGAAATATTTTTTTGAAAACATCGGAAATCCCGTCACTAAATCACTTGAGCCGAGCTTAAGCAGGCAGGTAAAACTTTGTTGTTCCAGACTCCTACAAGAAATATATTAATGAACTCGAATCTAGAATATGACAATCAAATTTTAAGATATTTGCCACCAAACCACCCGTTGGCAGACCCAGCCGGCGGTTCGGTTAAGTTCCGAACCGGAACCGAACTGTTCGGTTTCGGTTCCGGTTCCGGTTCCAACTTTTTTTTTTTTTGCTTTATTGAAAATAAAAAATTGAGATTGATAAATCAATATAATTAAAATTATGAATTTAAATTTATTATATTATATTACATAATTATATTAAATTACAAATAAAATTCTTATCGAAAAAAAAAAATATATATATATATATATATAGTAAGGTTCCGGTTGGAACCTTTGGAACAGCTGGAACCGTCCGGTTCCAACCAGTTCGGTTCCGATTCCGAACCGAAACCTTAACTAGGTCTAGCCGTTGGGACACGTTTCTTGTATTGATTCTATTCCTTTTATATTCTCATTGACTCGATCTTATTTTTGATGTTACCGTATTATTAAAAAAGTCAATGTGAGGAGCCAGTTACAAATGTGCCATGCCACATTTAATCAATGATCAGATTTCCTTTTAATTTTGAGTTTTTGACATCTCTCCACAAATGACTGTCACATTAATAGGTCACCACCCAAAGAAATTTCTCCGAGTGTCCATAAAAATATTTTTCCAAAATATGTGTACAAATTGATAAACTATACCTTAAGAAATTAGATCTAAATGTTATTTTATACATTATAATATTATATGTTTTCTATGCACGTCAACTGCAGGTGATTTTATTCCCTCCTAGTAAGATGCCTTGGCCAGCATATATTCCCAAACCAAAAACGGAAGAAAATCTCTCACATTCACATTTCCACTACGTAGTAAATATTTCACCTTACAAAGCAGTCACTCCTTCACTCTTTTTTTTTTTTTATATCGTTGGAAATTCCATCACCAAATCTCTATTTCGGACTTAAGCGGAAAATGTAAAATCCCGATTATTCCAGATTTGAATTCGAACCCAGAACCTTAATGTGAAATACCGACCACATTCCTTCACATGCCGTGCCCTTGCTGTGCCCTTGTAACACATACCATGGAGTCCCAAACCCACCAAACCACAAACAGCACAGCCACATCAAATTCTCCAGCCAAAATCATCCACAAAGTGAAAACCAATCTTGTTTTTCAGTCAAAATGGGCTGAAATTTATGGTGAAATGGGAGACTTGGGCACATACATTCCAATAGTTTTGGCCTTGGCACTAGGCAAGGACATTGTCCTTGACTTGGGCACATCATTGATATTCACTGGCATTTACGACATTATCACTGGTGCAAAATGCCAGTACAGCCCCGTGAAATAAATTGCTGCTGTGGCAATATCAAATGGTTCGGGTTTTGGCATCCCTGAAATTATGGCGGCAGGGATTTGTACTTGGGGGATTCTGTTAGTTTTGGGTGTCACAGGGTTGATGCAGTTAGCGTACAAGCTTATTCCTTTGCCTGTTGTTAGAGGAATTCAGCTCTCACAAGGGCTGTCATTTGCCAAGTCTAAGGCTAAAGGGAATAGGCATTGGCTGGGGCTTGATGGGCTTGTTTTGGCTATTGCATGTGCTTGTTTTATAATCATTGTCAATGGGGAAGGTGAGGAAAGTGCTGAAAGAGAAGCTAATGATAATGGAAATCAATAAATGCCAAAGAGGAGGAGGTTGGAGTTTGACTTGGTGGCAAAAAATTCAAAACTGAGTTGTCAAGTATTGGGCTCGAGTTCAGGGATACATTTCTTGTAGGTTTTATCTACTCCGTTTAAGTTCGACTCGTGTGATTTAGCTGTTCCGTTTAAACCCAACTCGTATGATTTTGCCACGGGATTTCTAATATTTCCAAAAAAAAAAAAAAAAAAAAATGAAGAGAGGAGGTTTAGGAGAATTATAGTTTCACTTCCTTCAGCTTTTAATGTATTTTTGTTGAGTGTGATTTTGGCTTTTGTATGAAGGCCTAGAGTGGTGAAAGATATTAACTTTGGACCATCTAGTATTGAGGTTATGGAAAGAAGGATTTATAGAGGGCACTATCCCTCAACTTCCTTTATCGGTACTGAACTCTGTGATTGCTGTTTGCAAATTGTCAGCTGATCTTTTCCCAGGGAAGCAATTTTCAGGCACTTCAGTTTTGGTTACCGTAGGGCAAATGAACTTGATGGGGTGCTGCTTTGGAGCCATGCCTTGTTGCCATGGCGCTGGTGGGCTAGCTAGGCAGTACAAGTTTGTAGGAAGAAGTGGTGGCTGTGTGGCTCTGCTTGGTGCAGCCAAGATGGTTTTGGGTTTGGTTTTAGGAAGTTCTTTGAAGATGGTTTTGTATCAATTTCCTGTTGGGGCTTTAGGAGTTCTGCTCCTGTTTGCTGGGATTGAGCTAGCTATGGCTTCGAGAGATATGGACTCAAAGAATGAATTCTTTGTGATGCTTGTAGGCACAGCGGTTTCACTTGTGGGATCAATTGCAGCACTTGGCTTTGTGTGGGGGATTGCTGTTCATGTGCTTCTTGTTCGAACCATATCAGGAGGAAACCCATAGCAAATCCCAGATGCTGTAAATCGCGATCAAATGGTGAAATGCAGAAACTATTTATTGTTTCTTTTGTTATGAGTTGTTTCAATAACCATCTGCATTTTCATATACCTCTACAGAATTCGAACTCGGGTAGTGAACCAAATAAAATGGCTTGAAAACCACCCAATCAAGCCCCAAAGGCTTGTATAATGTGGAAAAACAAAAGGGTCACTTGAAACATGATGGGAAAAATGCTGTAAATCTGGGTCAAAATGCTACTATGACATCAAGCTCATGGGGGGAAGGAACAACAAAGAGTGAAAATAAAATCTGTACACAGACTGGCAGCCAAAATTCCGTACACCCCTCACCTCACCTGCGGGATATATACAACAGTTGCTGTGAACCGAGTAAACCTGCTGCTCGAACAAAAGGAAACTTGTGGGGAGACAAATTGTGAAGTTGCACCACTGACCCGCATTGATAAGTGGCAGCAAGCCAAAAATTCTTATCGCTTAAAATTCACAACCCTCCTTTCATCGGCAAAGCGTCCCAGCAAAAATATAATGTCCAATGTATTGAAGACTATATTTTGGCAGCAGATATACAGGCTGAAGGGGCTGGCTTCACTGTCTCGTTTCATTTGGTCATTCTACCTGTCACTATTTACGTCATCAAAAGAAGTTTTAACTGCCTCAGCAATCATGAGAGCATTCACAGCCTTGTGAATTGCTAAATCAGCTCTGTAAAGCAATCTCTCAGCTCTCTCTCTCTTCAACTTAGCCATGTTGTGTGCATGCTGAGCGGCACCAGATGCACCACGTAACTTGTACACATCAAGATCAGAACCATCTAGCATTTCGGGTCCATGCCTCTGAAACCCATCTAAGTAAAAACGTCGTTGGCTTGGCCGCTCAGAATAGCCTGTATTCCATCCATGAGCTCCATTTCTCCTGCCCATCAGTCTCTGATTGTATGAAGTCACCATCTGTGTGTCATAAGATGATTCATACATCCCAAATTTCTTTGACTTGTTTCTCTGAAGTTTCTGGTATGGGTTTCTATCAAATCCATCATTGCTCATAGAGAAATAACCGATGCTGCCTACATCACGAGGTGAAAATACCCTTGGAGTTGGAGAGAATAACCTCGGTGACATATGAGACCATGGGGAATCGTCTAAATATTCATATTTATGTCCTGGATATAAAACCTTTTCATCCCCAAAAGCAAACCCATTTATTCTCCTCCCTGGTGCACCAAAAACCAGATTAATGAAAAGTTGACGAACTCAATGGATAAAATAGTTGGTGAAAGTTTGAAAGGGTAAAAAAGGATACCAAAAGTATGGAAATCATGATCTCCTGTGAAAGTATTGCTTTGACTAGAAACTGAGATTTTTCTGTGTGACCTATGAGTCGAACCCTTGTCCGGCACTTCCAAGCCCCGTGGTTTCAGACAGAAAGCAAACATAACTGGCTTTCCAATGGGAGAAACCTTACCCTGACATCCATTGGAAAGGCTTGAGTTAGTTTTGGACACAGCTAGCTCCCACTCTTTCACTTGCTGTTGATATCTTTTCCACAGTGGCGGCTGAACAAGTCCCAAGTTTATTATGTTAGATAACATCATCCATTGGCACTATGGATAAAAGTCCCAATAAACTCAAACTAACAAAAAACGATTCAGCATCGAATATTGTTGTCCACTTGCTACAAAATAAGTAAAACAGGAAGTAATCTCAAGAGTACATAACATGCAACTCAAAAAGTAATCATTGATCCACACGAGAAATAAACTCATGATTTATTAAACAAACAATTATCTCTGAAGATACCTGGAGATGTCTGATTAAAGGCATTCCCCTCTTCTGCCTCTTCTGCCGCCAATGCTCATAGATTACTTTAATTGCTTCTGTGGAACCAACTCCAGCCATGAGCTCATCTATTTCATCAGATGTGAACTGATCCCTCTGCTGAGAATATGCAGCTTTCTCAAACATGTCCATTATCTTCTCAAACAGCTCCTCAGAAATCTCCCACAAGCCACTGTCATCAGCTTCCGAAGAACTGAGAATTTTCAAAAACTGCTCATCATCACTATCCATGCCATATAAGACACGTGATGGATGCAAAGCCATCTCAACATCTGTTTCAACCTGCTGAAAGTACTTAGAAGAACTTTGAACAAATGCCACTTCTGTTCCATTTTCATCAAATTCCTCTATCAAGCGAACCCCAGGGATAGGGATGTTTTTAACTGAGGCAGCGCGAACGTTACGATTGCAGCACTCTTCATGCATCTCCTTAAAAAGAGCCCACTGGCTCCGATCAGGAAATTCCAATATCCAATCCTTTCCTCCTTTCCACATCATAGCATGTGTATAACGATTCGTTGACCCAGGCTGCAGAAACTGATGCGCCTTGTATGAATACCTCGTAGTCCCTGAAAGTTTAACTGCAAGCTTCCACTCATTGAATTCAAAAAGCTCTAGTACAATCTGAGCCCCACATTCCCTCCTACATTTATCACCATATGTAATTAGCAGATTTGCATCACAAGATAACAACTCCAAGTTTTTTTTCGAACCTCTAGAAACATCAGACAAGCTCTTCCCATTTTCCCTCCTAATTCTTGTGTGAGGAAGCCCTTTCTGGGGATTAACTCTATTCTTTGGACTATAATCAAAACCTCGCAAGGGCAAAGAATATGAGACCTGAGTACGTGGTTTCTTAGGTGCATTACCAAAATTATAATGAATAATATCAGTCTTTCCATCAGACCATCCATGTGACAGGTACCCAAATGATGAACTACTTCTATTTCGATGCCATGTACTTCTAGGGGCAGTAGGGTTTGGGCTGGGGATGATGTCACCATTTATGTTCCAATTCAAGTCAGTAGAGTGCTTAGCACTATGATATGCCCTATCATTTTTTTCAAATAATGTTGGAATTTCAATCCTTATACCATTCGAGGGAGAGTGGTAAGCAGCTGCATCTGTCTTATCACAGTCGTCTGATGCCCTTGGTGATAAAACACACTGTTCTGACTCTGGATCATGACATTGCAACTTCTGCAACGAAACAATGGCCTCACTTCCAATTTCTTCAGGTTCCCGGTAATTGGCAGAAGTTCCAGCAACATTCGAATCACCAATTCTGTGCATCCGTGGAAACCTTGTCCAATTTCCGTCACCGCAGACAGAGGAACTAACCACTTCCAACTCCGATCTGGCAACAGGCAAGCACCCATCAGATGCAGCTTCCTTCGACATAACCTTCACATTATTATCCAGCGTAGTTTCAGACATATTAGTTTCAAGCATACACGCTGATGCATTAGTCTCATAAGTGCTTTCTGAATCTTTATTCAAACAGTAATCCAAACTACCACTGTTTTCAGCCATTAAAGAGTCATCAGATTCTGGACGCTCTGTTGAACCATGGCCCGGGAAGCTCATACCAGCCCTACTATGCTCCATTAGCAGCTTAAGATGCAAACTGATAAAGAATGAAGGTGCAGCAGTAAAAGAAAGCGCAAATGGAGGCAAATTTCTCCGCTTCATGTCTGAATTAGAAAAAAACTGGCTGACTTTTACATGAGCAGACTCCTTGGAGACACCCATGAGGGAGCTATCCTGCTTAGACATCCTCCGCCAACCCTAATAAAGAAAAGCCCATTGCAGTTAATTCCATTCACGAACCAAATAAAACAATTATATATCACAGGGCCAAACCACATTACAAAAGGGAAAACTCAAGATGGCAGGGCTTAGTAACTTATTCCAAAAAAAGAAAATTGTCTCCATATAATAGATCTATTTTTTTTTTTATTTTTTTTTTTGAGAATCTCCTAATAGATATTGTTTTTGAACATCTCCTAATAGATATTTAAACAACTGAAATATGAATGTACAAGGATTGAAACAATAAATAGCACAAGGGCTACAACCAACCAACTCTTATACAAACAGTGGAAAGAAAGAGAGATCATGCATTTAACAATGGCATGATAGTTTCTCCAAAAGGGGGAGAAAAGAGAAAAAGGCAAAGGTGAAAAAATACTGACAAGATCATGCCAGTTTCTCCAAAATGGGGAGAAAAGAGAAAAGGCAAAGGTAAAACAATACCGACTTCCTAAAAAACAAAAACAAAATTTCAAAATAGAAAAGAAATACCTTCATTGAAGAGTTGTCCAGACAAACAGAAGCAGTGAATAACCAGTTACCTCCATTTTGAACCGCCTTAACTTTATCATAAGTGCATTCGGACAGAGGTAATTGCCTAGTACGCAGACAATGCCTTTTTAGCTCAGAATCCATATACATCCACGTAGAATTCTTCATTTCAGCAAAGTTGTAAAATGCGAACACAAACTGCTTTCTGAGATTTTGAAAGCAAGAAAATTTGAACCTGATCGAAGTTACCGGTAACTGCAGGTCAGCACACCTACCCTGCTCATTAGGCTGATGAAATAGTGTCAGTACCAGGAAGACATAGGCTACAGCTTCCTTCAAGCAACCTTCAAACATGAAATATCTCAATCCAACTACATTATCAACAAAAAGCATCTCCAAATTGACACTTGGCCACATGGTCATCAGTTTACCATAGTGAAGCAAAAACATAGCATGGGCCAGCCATAGATTCTCTGCTCCAAATGCATGATTCAAGATCATGAGTACTGGAAAGCTAAACGCAAACCTGGCTTTTCTCGACTCAATTAATGGAATAGTTAAACTAACCCCTGCATTACCAGTGGCAATGGACCATAAAGCTCCATTAGGAACCTTCCTTTTGCGAAAGGTATCATGTTCTTCAAAATCCCAAAACTCATCAATGGAAGAGGCAAGCAAAGCAACAGATGCTGGTGTGCTACTAGAAAGATGATTGCCTGAAGATGTTGAACAGAGCAAGTTTCCTGTCTTGCCAAACCGCCTCCTGTAATACACAATGGGAAGTCGGCTATCTTTGGAGCAAGTTGGACTCTCTGAGGCAGACTCCTCACCCCTTTCACCATCAGCTAATCTGTCTAGCAAATCAGATTTACTAGACAATTTGCTAGTCTTAGAATCTGCATCTACACAACCATGAGCATTTCCAACTTCGTTCGGTAATAGATCACATATTTTCTGTTTCCTTCTAGCAGGTGAAGGTGAAGATTTGACCAGACGACTAGATCGCGCCAACCATGAGATGATGGGCTCCGAGTCCATGTAGCTACCCATACAGTTATTCTCCTCTGTGGTCAAGTTTCTTTTATCCTTTTCTTTGCTAGACATCAAGCCTCCTTTTTCCTCATCAAAAGACTTCTCTCTTTTCCTAGCTCTTCTACTTGCAGCCTTACCAGGAACTTCACTAGGGAGCAACAGTAATTTAAATCTCTCATTTTCTAGATTAATCCATTCCTCATCACGATCATCATACTTAATGTGATGAAGCTTTTTTCCTTCGTCATAATCATCCACCAGGCCATAATACCAAGACTGGTCCAAAGGCCAAAAAACTTTGATTCTCTGGTATAAAACCCAATATGCATCCAAGTCTCCTGAGGAAAATTCATAATAATGGCGCCTTTTCCTTGAGTGGCCCTTCTCATTGAGATGTGTCCTTGGACGTAATGCTCTACCAGCAGCATCAAGCAGTGAAGATTCATGACCACCAGAATCCCGCCCAGAAGATAACAGAAAAGGTAACCCATTCCCAGTAAAACTAGGATCAAATTGTGAAGATAGCATCATCGCAGCATTCTCTTCAAGCTTCTCCTCAACTTCTAGCGAATTGTCACATACCTTACTAGAAGTATCAATCAAAGGATCCGCCTCCTTTGCGACACTTCTTTTATCCCGGGCAGAATCCTTCCTTTTACTTAACTTACCAGAATCATCATTCAAATTCTCAGACTCCATTGCAACACTTCTATCCTGAGCAGAACCCTTCCTTTTTCTTACCTTACTAGAGGCATCAATCAAGGTCTCGGTCTCCTTTGCAACACTTCTTTTATCCAGGGCAGAATCCTTCCTTTTACTGTTATTCAACCCTGTCTTTTTCAAAGAGTTTCTATAATTTAACACTGAATGGCTGGCACCCCCATCATCGTCCTTCAAACACGGACCCAAGTTTGAATTGCTAACTCCATTCGGTTTCTTCAACGAGGACTCACCATTGTTCAGAACTGAATTACTAGAATGCCCACCCACCTCCTTCAAATGCCGATTTGAATTTGACTTGCTTTTTCTTTTTTCCTTCTTCAACGAGGACTCACCGTGGTTTACAACCGAATGATTAGCATGCTCACCTTCCTCCTTCAAATGCCTAGCTAAATTCATCTCACCATTCCTTTTTTCCTTAAAATCACCATAATCCTTCTTGATTTTAAAATTTGAAGGTCCAAACTGTTTACCCAAATCCTTTAAAGACTCAAACCGAGGATCTGAATCCTGTGGAGACTTGTCCCTGGTGCCCAAATCATCACTAGTTACCTTTGCTTCCTGATCAACAATACTTGCTTTACTACAAGAGTGTTCCGGTGGCTTCAACACTTGACTAACCTTGATCTTTTTTCGCCCAACAAAACCACGCTTACGCTTTGGGATTCTAGTACCACTATCATCCAAACTAAATGAAATTCCATTAAAACCACTACAACTACTATGACTCAACCCAGACTTCGAATTCTTCAAATCATGCAACCCCGAACTCACAACAACATTACACACCCCATCTACACTCCTGTTGCTATTATCAACATTTTTAAGCCTACTAAGAGATAAAGTTTTGCTACTCTTCTTCCTCTTCTTGCTCTTCTCATCATCACTGTACTCTACGCTAATTTTTCTCTTCACGTCCTTCCTGTGTTGAGACTCCATTGAAGTCCCTGATTTATACAGACTCTTAAGGTCCAAAGATCTCGATTTCTTAGGTATTTCCACTCCATCAGAATTTCCTATTCTATTTTCCATGAAAAATTTATCAATCCAAACACCAAAACCGAAAACCCCCAATTCTCACATTCCATTATACATTATTCAGATCTGTAACATAAAAACACACACCAAAAATTACCAACAAAAAATTATAAGTAGCTAAAAATACCAATAACTAAACGATCAAAGGCTAACTCTCGCATGCTAGAATCATTTCAAGAGCAAAATTGCAATAAATAAGGAAAGTATATAAAATCGTACTCGTACCTGAATCAAAATACCACGAATCGTCGATTTCTCGAACAAATTTTGGAGATCACGTGCAGAAAACAATCGTTAGGGTTCGAATCTGATGATTCTATTCGAAACCCTAATTGATTTGTGATTTTAGGAATTAATTTGGTGTTAATTTTAAAAAATTAAAAAAAAAAAAATTTACCGTGAGATATGGACGAGAGTGGGGGTTTCTTTCGGTTTCACGGGATGAGGGTTTAGATCGAGAATAACAAAAATAAAATAAAATACACTAATAAATAAAATAGATAATGAAAATATGTGCAGCGTTTACATTAAGCCACGTGTCAAGATGTCTATCATCCGATATGGAAATTGCGGTTGGGATTTTATTATGATAATCTTAAGATGCAAGAATAATAAATTGTGGATCACGGTTTCGGATTATACGAGGGGAACATCCACGGCCAGGATTCAGTTGTTAGAAACGTGGATGGCCGAGATTTAAACTTGATATTGGCTGAGTGGTGGTTGAGCGGACTGAAATCTGCAAAAACATTTTAAAAAAATAAAGGGAAAATAAAGAGTAATTTTTTTCCTTTTTTGTTTCACAAAATGGCCCTGTTTCTTCCAAAAATAGCGGGAATGCCATCAAGCTTTGAGTTTGCAGGCGCCACATATAATTTGCCAAGCCAAATCTCTAGATTACACGAGTAAACTATACTCGCTTTATATATGAGACACGTGGATTTAAACAATTATAAATGCGGTCACCTGATCTTCACAGAGCGAGTTAGGAGTTGTCGCGAGTAAAGGCTGATATTGCACTCGGTGGTAGGAAAACTGAAAAGGCCCGTAACGGTAATCTGTGACGTGAAGCGGGAAAATAAAAAGATTTTATACACATTGCAAAATTCACGTTTACGGCAATAAACACGACAGTTTTTATTTTAATTATAGAAGGAAATTATTTTTATAAAACACTCTTGCGACTTTCTCTTTTCTGTATTAAAGGGGAAAAAAATGAAATATGAGAAAATACAAAATAATATTGTTGATGGTGTTTTCGGGCACTACAGAATCTGAAACAGCACGACAGGGACAAAAAGGTAACTTTCTTCTCGGTCAAGATCATTAAATACCAATCCGGTCACATGAGTACTACAGGCAGAGAGATACCGAGCACCCTTATCAGTAAACCGACCACTTTGCGTCAGCGACCGAGCGATATACAGGTCGACAAAAGCGTTCTCAATACAAAAAGATCACTTATGGAAGACCACATTGAAAACCGACCACATCACAGCCGGCCATATCCGGAACCAACCGTGTGTAGCATGACCTGCTCCAGAGGACAAGGTTTCCTATGCCTACTAGAAAGAGATCGAGAATCATATCTTCTTGAGAAAAAAGGATTGTCAACATCCTAATAAGATAAGGAAATAAAAGATAGTTTTGATTAGGAATTCTTATGGGAAAAGAAGGATTGGGTCAACTATGAGTCCTTTTAGGAAGAGAAAACCATCTTCAGTTGGGAATTCTTATGTTAATAGGAGTCTGATTTATGTATCATTATAAATAGGAGGGCAGAGCATGTGTAAAGGACATCAGAATCAAGATCATCAAAAAATCATTGTTAAGAGACTTGTAAACACAAGAAACGCAAGTTTCAGTAATAAAAGAGCAGTTCAGTTTGTGTCCGTGGACGTAGGTCGGATCCAAATCCACCGAACCACGTTAAATCTCCTTGTCGATTGGCGTATTTTCTGTCTTTCGCTAAGTTTGCTTTTGGTTTCCCCCATAACCAAACAAATTCACCGTTGAAGGAGGATTACCTCGGAGGTAATATTCCCATATTACCCTGAGACCAAAATCAGCCGTCAACAGTTGGCGCCGTCTGTGGGGAATCCTACAAAAAGCAACTCGCGTAAAGACAAATGGCGGAAGGCGGAAACCAACAATCATCAGGGAACTCGGCTGCGAACTGGATGGAAAAGATCGAGGAAAACCTTAAGAAAAATAGGGAGGAAAACCAAACTCTACTAAAAACCATAGTAGACCGGTTGGAAAGAATGGAAGGAGCACACGACGGAAAATTTGAGGCTGGGACTAGCCGACGAAGGAATGAGATAACGGAAGGGAAGAGAATTATCGATTCAAGCGAAGATAACAGACCCCGGAGGAGGGAACCCTACAGGGTGAGATTTGTGGTGGTACAGAGAGATTCCCAAACCGAGGTCACATGGGGAGAGGAAGATGACGAAACATCACCGGACTCCTCCTACGATAGCCCTCACAGTACCCGGAGAAGAGGGAAGGAACATACCGAAAAGGTACGAGAAGACACCGACCCAGAAAAGCGCCACTCCCTAGATAGCGGAAAGAAAAGAAACCACGGGGGGCGGCATAGAACCCAAGATAGCGACATGAAATCTTGGTTGCGGGAGGAGCTGGTCAAATGGGGAGTATACCCCAATGCAAACGAAGGGAATGACCAGGATGCCAAAGATGAGTCCCCTCTCACGGAAGAAATAAGATCAGAGAAATTCCCAAAAAGATTCAGTATGCCCACCATGACACCGTACAAAGGCCATACCGATCCCAAAACCCACATTGAAGGGTTCGTTCTATTAATGGAAGTACAAGGGGTAACCGGGGACGCCATCTGCAAAGTATTTCCGCTCACCCTGGCCGGACCGGCCATTCTATGGTACCGAAGCCTAGCCCCAAGAAGCATCAACAGCTTCGCGCACTGAGAGAATCATTCATACGACACTTCAAGGGGGCCTGTGTCCCCAGGAAAACGATTGGAGAACTCAGGCTCATGAAGCAAAGAGACGATGAGCCTCTGAAGATATTTATTGAAAGGTACCATAATATGGTACTCGAGGTTGGAGGGTATGAATCCCCCGAGGCCCTGGAAAGCTTGAAAGGAGCCTTAAGGGTCGGAAGGCTGTGGACCCATCTAAGGATCCAAGACACCCCGGACTACGCCACCGCCCTGGAGGTGGCCCGAAAGTTCGTTTTGTTAGAAAACGAGGAGAAAGTGTCCCGAAGAGGGAGCACCATCAGAGATAGAACCGCAAGGGAGGGCGCCCCCCGCCGAACAGAAAGAGAATCCAGGAGACCACACCCGAAGCAAAAAGAGTTCAAACCACTCCACCGGGACAATCAGGAGAGAAGAGCGCCGACCCAAGTAAACCATGTGGTCGAGGAAGATGCATACATCCCCCTGAAGAAACCACTAAGACAAATTATCATGGAAATTCAGGGAAAAGGTCTCTTAGTGGAACCCGACCAAAGGAGATTCTCACCGGACAATAGGAATCAAAAGGCCTACTGTGTGCACCACAATTCCAAGGGACATGCAACAGACGGATGTAAAGACCTGCGAGAACAAATGGAGGATCTAGCACGAAACGGGTATCTGAACAAATACATTGACCACGAGGTCATGACAGCCAGGCAAAGAGCACGTGGTCGCCAAATCAACATCATCGCAGGGGGAAAAACACTGGCCGGAAACTCTAACCGGTCAAGGAAGGATTACAGCAGAACCCGAGGACCAGATGTCTTAGAGACAGAGCAGGACACAGGGCTGTAGGGAGCCCGGTCGGTACCAATAATATTCACTGATGAGGATGCCCGAGGAGTATGTTTTCCTCATGACGACGCATTGATAATCAAGGCAATCATCAGCGGGTCGGAGGTTGACAGAATCTTGGTAGACCCCGGGAGCGCGGTTGACATAATTTCCAGAGAAGCGCTAGACGACCTAGGGGTGGAATATGCAACCCTGACCAACGATAGCACTCCCCTATACGGTTTTGGAGGATCAACTGTCATCCCACTGGGAAAAATACAGTTGGCAATAACTGTCGGGACACACCCTCGGACCCGGACAATCATGACGGACTTCACCGTAGTAGACTGCATGAGCAGTTACCAGGCCATCTTCGGGCGGCCCTTCATGATGAAAACAAAAGCAGTAATGTCCTGCTACCACCTGAAATTGAAGTTCCCCACTTGGGAAGGGATCGGAATTGTGTGTGGAAGCCAGAAAACAGCTCGCAGCTGCTTCGCAACTCTCTCACGAGAAACTCTCTGCATCACCGAAGACAACCGAAAACGACGAAGGAACCAGGGAGAAGAAGAAGAAAACGAAAGCCCAGGCACCTGGCCAAACAAAAATGCCCGACTCGCCGCAGCCGAGGAAACAGAGGAGATAGAACTCTACGGGCCAGGAAAAAGAATAAAGATAGGGGGAGGCCTGAGCAAATCTATACGACAGAGTCTTCTAGAATGCCTAAAGGAATACCCGGACGTCTTTGCCTGGGGATATGATGACATGCCAGGGATCGACCCGAAATTCATCAATCACCGTCTGACAATAGACTCATCTCGCAGGCCGGTCAGGCAAAAAAGAAGGAACTTCAATCAGGAGAGGAGTAAAGTAATAGCAGCCGAGGTCTAAAAGTTACTAAAGGCGGGTCTCATCAGGGAAGCAAGGTACCCAGATTGGGTATCGAACGTAGTATTGGTCAGGAAGAACAATGTCAAGTGGCGGATGTGTGTCGACTTCACCGACTTAAACAAGGCGTGCCCAAAGGACAGTTTTCCTTTGCCAAACATAGACCAACTGGTAGACACCACAGCCTGTCAAGGATTACTGAGCTTCATGGATGCCTCTCCGGGTACAACCAGGTCAAAATGTGCCCGGCGGACGAAGAGAAGACCACCTTCATCACGGATCAGGGGCTCTACTGCTATAAAGTGATGCCCGTCGGACTAAAAAATGCTGGGGCAACCTTCCAAAGATTGGTGAACAAAGTCTTCAAACCACTCATCGGCATTACAATGTTAGTTTATGTCGATGACATGATAACAATGTCAGAAGTACCAGACAACCACATGGACGACCTAAGAAGAACCTTCAAGCTTCTAAGAAAACACAACCTGAAACTCAACCCAGAAAAGTGTACCTTCGGGGTAGCCTCGGGGAAGTTTTTAGGCTACATGGTGAGTGCCCGAGGAATTGAGGCGAATCCACAGAAGATCCAGGCAATACTGGCCCTGAAGTCTCCCAAAACAGTAAAAGAAGTACAGAGTCTGACCGGTAGAGTGGCCGCGCTCAACCGGTTCATATCACGAGCAACTGACAAATGCCATCATTTCTTCAAAGTAATCCAAAAGGCAAAAAAGGATGTCGACTGAGACAACACGACAGGGACTACAGAATCTGAAACAGCACGACAGGGACAAAAAGGTAACTTTCTTCTCGGTCAAGATCATTAAATACCAATCCGGTCACATGAGTACTACAGGCAGAGAGATATCGAGCACCCTTATCAGTAAACTGATCACTTTGCGTCAGCGACCGAGCGATATACAGGTCGACAAAAGCGTTCTCAATACAAAAAGATCACTTATGGACGACCACATTGAAAACCGACCACATCACAGCCGGCCATATCCGGAACCAACCGTGTAGCATGACCTGCTCCAGATGACAAGGTTTCCTATGCCTACTAGAAAGAGATCGAGAATCATATTTTCATGAGAAAAAATGATTGTCAACATCCTAATAAGATAAGGAAATAAAAGATAGTTTTGATTAGGAATTCTTATGGGAAAAGAAGGATTGGGTCAACTATGAGTCCTTTTAGGAAGAGAAAACCATCTTCAGTTGGGAATTCTTATGTTAATAGGAGTCTGATTTCTGTATCATTATAAATAGGAGGGCAGAGCATGTGTAAAGGACATCAGAATCAAGATCATCAAAAAATCATTGTTAAGAGACTTGTAAACACAAGAAACGCAAGTTTCAGTAATAAAAGAGCAGTTCAGTTTGTGTCCGTGGACGTAGGTCGGATCCAAATCCACCGAACCACGTTAAATCTCCTTGTCGATTGGCGTATTTTCTGTCTTTCGCTAAGTTTGCTTTTGGTTTCCCCCATAACCAAACAAATTCACCGTTGAAGGAGGATTACCTCGGACGTAATATTCCCATATTACCCTGAGACCAAAATCAGCCGTCAACAAATATATTATAACCAAATTTATTCAAAGTACGGGGGTGTCGGTGAAACATACAGTTAAAACGACAACCCAGCTTAGCGTTTTCTGTTTTCGACCCACCGCTCACTCGTACAGCTCTTCAATTGTTTCACCTCACAGATTCTGCTCGTATTCATCAAGCGATCTGGATCCAGATCCAGTGATTCACTGTATCCGTTAGCACAATAACTCGATTTCGCAGCTGCGCAGTTCTAGATCTCACATTTCGCCTCCATTCAATCACAATTCAAAAGGTGAATTAAATTCCTATCTTGTCAAAGTCCGAAATCGATTCTAAACTCTTATGATTTCTGAAAGCGACGTCGTTTTAGAAGTTATTTATTTCTTTGTTAATTTTATCGTTTTTGTTGATTTAGGTTTTAGTGGAATTAGAATTTTTGAAGGCGGTGTGTTGAAACATGGCAATGAAAGTAGCACCAACGTCGTTTAGGGATCGAACTCAGGAGTTTCAGAGTGTAGCAGAGAGGTTAAAGAAATCAGTCTCATCGCAGAATGGTCCCATCAGTAGTTCAAAAGTTGATCAGCAACGATCCGCTGTGGCAATTCAGTCTGAGTTCAATCGGAGAGCTTCAAAGATAGGGTTTGGTATACACCAGACGTCGCAGAAACTTGCAAAGCTAGCGAAATGTAAGTGTTGGGAATTTGTAATTGCTGTATGTGTATGATTTCAAATGCTCATTTTGATTAGAGGTTTATATCAGCTTATTAGCTAGAGTGAGCTCGTGAAACCACAACTTGACAATTTAGTAGTTTACAAATGGCAGTGAATACTTGACTAGATTTATGTTAGTTTAGAGCTTGGTTTGTTTAACACTTGATTGATGTTGACGGTTATTTTTCGTTTCAAGGGTAATTTGGTAAATCAGCACCTCGAACAAACCTCCATCAGTGGTGAATTTGTTTGGTTAATAGAAACCAAAGCAAACTTAGCAAGCAGATAGATAATCACAAAGATAAGGATTTACGTGGTTCGGCGGAAAGTGACTCCAACCTACTTCCACAGGAGAAATGGGGAATTTTATTACTTGTTCGGGGTCAAGACTGACCAGAGCTACAAGTGGCGCGGTGAGCTTACAAAGAGGTTTACAATTCCTCGGGTCTTACAGCCCGTAACAAATCTCTCAAGGGGTCGGGACCGATCGGCTTTTTTTCTTTCTATCACTAGTTTGTAAGCTCTTGCTTTTTTTTACAAGTAATGAGATATGAAAATTGCTCTCTTGAATCCGTAGCTTCAACCCCTTTATATAGGCTTCCAAATTCACTATTCCACCGCCCATGACGTCAGCTCATGTCACTGCCATCATTGTAGTAACAACTCTCCTCAACTACCCACAATTCGGCCAATCAGAATACTCCATTTTCACTGTCATTACACTGGCCTATGGCGGCTCTACTATACCACTCCCCTGCCACTGCACCGCCCTATGGCGGCTGGTAAATGCTACTTCCAATGAGAACCGTTGTTTTTCCCATAATCATCACAAGTCTTTCAGAAGCTCATCTTGTCTATTAGGACATACGTCACATATTCTCGAGCAGAGATTGATTTTTGATTCCAACCAAGCTCCTTGGGTTGGCATACCAAGATGAATGACGTTTGGCCAGACTTCCTCCAACTTCCTCAACTTGGTTGGGTCAGTATCATAGACCACATCGGGTTGGCTTCCATAAATGCTCAAATGCTATCAAATCTAATATTTCTCCTCTAGGCCGGGTCGGTATCCCAACTTTGCTCTATCAGCTGGTTCTTCTTTCATGAGAACCTCTTCGTTTAGATGGCTCGGGCCCCTCTGTCTATCTTCAGTCTCCTTAGGCCCTCGATCCTTCTTCATCCTCCTCTGGCCAAGTAAAATCCCCATTCCACCCTTCCTCAGTATTTGAACTTCCTCAGGGTGAAAAACCACCATCAACAATTGATATTGGGAATATAAGCTTATTTGAAGGTACGAAGGAGTTGCTGCTACTTTCATATATGATATATACTTACTTTTCTAAAAACTATACAGTTCATGATAGTAAAAGTGCTGGTGAACCATCCTTCTTGGATGCCTGGACTCATCAGCTTAAATGTGTGTGGTATATGCTCATCGTTAGTCTAGTTTGTTCATTATTTGTTTTCAGGAATTCGTAGGATGTAATTATGACTTTGGCAATGCTGATTCAAAATCTTTTATGCTTGTTCTGGTATATTTTTGCATTGAATAAAGCAATAAGAAGTTTTCCTTGATATGATGTGATCTAGTGGCAAAGAGGACTTCAGTTTTTGATGACCCCACAATGGAAATTCAAGAGTTGACAGCTGTCATCAAGCAGGATATCACTGCACTGAACTCTGCAGTGTTGGACCTTCAACTCCTCAGCAACTCGAGAAATGATGGTATCTCCAGTGACACTACTAGTCATTCAACTACAGTTGTAGATGACCTGAAGAATCGTCTGATGAGTGCCACGAAAGAGTTTAAAGAAGTCCTTACCTTGCGAACAGAGGTAAGAGCACACTGCTCATCTTCTTGTTTAGCGCTGTTAACTGATCTTATGTTCAAAAATATTTGATTAATCCTTCAAAGGCTGATGTTATGTTACTGGCTTCATGTAGAATTTGAAGGTTCATGAGAATAGAAGACAATTGTTTTCAACCACTGCTTCTAAGGATTCTGCAAATCCTTTCGTTCGTCAGCGTCCTCTGGCTACCAGGTCGGCTGCTGCTAGTACTTCAAACTCCCCTCCTCCATGGGCTAACGGCTCACCATCTTCCTCTCAGTTGTTTCCCAGGTAGTTGCTTGTTCACCTGTCTTGGTTTATGGTGGCAAACCGCTTAATTATTACTGTATATGATTGATGGAATACTATTCAGTATTCACTAAAAGTTTTCAAAAGTCTTTTTTTTTTTTTTGTGGGGACCGCGGAGCATGTGATTTAAGCTATCAAACATAATCATTACTTCTATTGAGAATCTTTATAAATTTTGTTCTGGAGATCAATTTAACTGTGACTAAATTGCATTTTTATGAGATAATTGTGTTTTTTTTTGTCCCCTTTAAAATTTCAAGCAATTTGTCACAAATGGTGATTTATTGAAACATCCTGGCTAATTCTAGAGTCTAGAGTTCTTCTTTTGTATGGTTGTGACAAGGAATATTCTTGGAAATAGTAATAGTATCATGCAGCTAATCCCCCCCTCTCTTGAAGGCGTGCTGTCTTCATTGTCAATATTCTAAAGCAGTAAAGCCTACCTTGGTCTTGTTAGTCAGCTAATGTAATTGCAACTTCTAACCTGATTCCTGGTTTTTATTTTACAGGAAGCAGGATGGAGAGAGTCAGCCATTATTGCAGCAGCAACAGCAACAGCACCATCAGCAGCAACAGCAACAGCAACAGCAGATGGTTCCATTGCAAGACAGTTACATGCAGAGCAGAGCTGAAGCTCTTCAGAATGTAGAGTCTACCATCCATGAGCTGAGCAACATCTTCAACCAGCTTGCGACCCTAGTCTCTCAGCAAGGGGAGATTGCTATCAGGTTTTATTTATTTTCTATTAAAAATTTACTTGCTCTTTGCACACACAGTGCTTTATATCTTCATCTATTACATGCCTTATAGATTATAGTTTTGAAAATTACTTTATATTCTAGCTGTTAGATGTAACATGTATTCTGTTGTAACATAGACAGCCATTAACCAACTGAATCTAAGCTAATATCTCAACTCATGAGTCGTGAGTGAAGTTCAATTGATTAGTTTAAGATATTTGAGAAAAGCTTAGGTAAATTTTTGCGCACAGATTGTTGATGCGAATTTAGACATATTCAATTAGGCGTTGAGATGGGTTTTTCTTATGTCAAGAATTTCTGTGGAATAAGTTGGCACTTTTAGTTCTAATTTTCACTTGCAAATTTATGCGGTTGCATGGAATTCTTGGTAGCATCGTTTATGTAGTATAATATTGTCTATCGAAGTGCCTAAAGTTTCCATTAGGGGAATAATTGTGGTGTAAGTTGCTAACAATATTTTGAAGCGTATTCATTCTATACTCCCTTGCATTATCTGAAATAATTCCACTTTGATGTGAGACCGGTGGCCGGTGCATGCATATATGTTTTGACAGGAATTGTAAGTACTTTTTTGTGATCATCAAAATGGAACTTATATTGCAGGATTGACGAGAACATGGATGACACCTTGGCAAACGTAGAGGGGGCACAGGGGGCTTTGCTCAAGTACCTCAACAGCATATCATCAAATAGGTGGCTAATGATCAAAATATTCTTCATATTGATTTTTTTCCTCATGATTTTCCTATTTTTTGTGGCATAATCAATACAAACACGTAATTTAAAAGAAAGAACTCTGGGTGTTCAATTTCACTAGTGAGGACCCATTTCCATTCTTTACATATAATTTTCTTTTTGTCCGGTAATACAACGATTTAGTCACGCAGATGTTCGATTACTACTTGATTTGCTTTGTAATATTTGTGGATAAATGTAACTGTACATAATGTTTAAAACAATGAGAACTGCAAGTATTTGATTGTTTCCATCAGTAGATATTATATATTACGCATGGAGAATTTGTTACAGGGATACAACTCCAGTCACTTCTGTATATTTTTGCATGAGGAAAGCTATGCCTGTATCTGTTGACAGAGGAGTTACAAGGGAAAAGGACAGTTAAGTTAAGACCCTATAGTAGAGGTGGCCACCGGTCCGGTTCGATTCCGAACCGGAACCGAATCGGCCGGTTTCCGGTTCCACAAGTGTGGAACCGGAATCGGAACTGAACCGAACCGTTCGGTTCCTGTTCCATTCCAGTTTTTTTTTTTTTTTTTTTTTTTTTAATTTTAATAATGATTTTTTTAAAAAAAAAAAAATTAACGGTTCCATTGTAGAACCGTTGGAACCGAAGGTTCGGTTCTAAACTGAAATCGTGGCTGGGTCTACTCTCTAATTTTGACGAAATTATTATAAGATTCCATTGTTTTAAGAAATGATTACACAGACCCCTTTTGGGACATTTTTCCATAAACTGAAGGGTTTATATGTCCCAAAAAGAGATCAACATGGCCATTTCTGAAATCATTCGAGCAAATCTTTAAAGTCTATATGTCCTTTTTCGGAGTTACAATTGTTAACAGTAAACAAGTATACTATCGAGGTCTCCGAGGGTGTGGCTTGGTGATGTAGGGTTCATGATCTCATTTTGAGATCCCGAGTTTGAATCTAATGAGTGTGTTTTTTATAAGAATCTGAGACAGTCGGGGATTTTACCTGCTCCCATTAAGAGTGGCAAAAAAGCTCGCGCCCGACCCGCGGTGAAAAAAATGTAACATCTCCGATCTGGGAGATGTTACCAGCAGAAGATAGCAGTACTAACCCCATAAGCCTCTGACTTCCCGACTGTATTATAAGCTATTCAAATGCAATGTCATATATGGGGACTATAACCCATCTTATCAATATAAAATACTTTTGTTTACAAACATTAACAGACACTCAAAATGACTTATACTACACTAGTGTATACATGTAACTTTACTTTGACTCTAACTGGACTCTCATGCTATCTGACTTTGTGTTGGTGGACTCCATCCTCAGTGACTGCATCAGTATCAGTCCTCCGGAGCTCGTCTTTCAAGAAACCTGCAAGATACAAAGACTGGGGTGGGGGTTAGATCGCTATACGATCTAAGTGAGAGGACATGAAACTGAAAATCTCAAAGCAAATTATGAAATCTTTAAAACTAAAGTTTTTAGAAAAATCACTTCATATGAAATCTATTTATAAAACTAAACTTTCTGAAAATGGCTTGAATCTCTGGTTTTTGAAAATTGTTTCTGAAATCTAGTTTCTGAAAACTGTTTACTAAAATCTAAATTCTGAAAACTATATACTGAAGATCTGAAATCTGTGTACTGAAAATATGAAAACTAAAAGCTGCTCTATGTCCAAGAAAATGACTTAACTGGATGTGTCCGGGAACAACTCAACCGGGTCTCTGAAACTGATACTGCTCTACGTCCAGTACAATGACTCAACTGGACGTCTCTGAAACGGATGGTGCTCTATGTCCAGGACAACTACTAAACCGGACATCTCTGAAACTGGTGGTGCCCTACGTCTAGGACAACGACTCAATTGGATGTTGAGCTCTACGCCTAGGACAATGACTCAACTGGGCGTAGCCACCACTAGAACTGAGGGTGCGGATCTATGCTACCACCTAAGCTCTGAACTAGAGTCCAGGTACATGATCCTAAGCCGCCATCCTGGCTCTACATGTGCACATGTCCTCTGTATCCGTCAATTCCAACTGAATCTCAAGTTACATACTGGGGTGAGTTTTTACCTCATGCCCCGAAAACATAAAAACTCATGCTTTAAAACTTTTATGTATAAAACACAACTAAAACATGACATAAAGCATAAATTTCATGTAATAACAGCGATAAAGAAATCTAACGCCCTAAGACATAAAAATAAGTCTGATATCAAAACCTAAAACTTAATAAATAAAACTAGTTAAAGAAAAGAGGTCCACTCATTGTGATTGAGTCTGGCTGGCACTGGATCATTGGTCGAAGGAGAATGTGGTTCATGTGGATAATCTATGATCGAAACTTAATTAGAATCAGCGTAGTAAAATAACCTTGATACTTTTAGTACTTAAAGATTCATCCGTTTATTACATACACAAGGCTTACACTGGTTATAATTTTGATACAGGATGTGTGTTCAAACTGATACGACACCCTAACGGTAGTCTCTAACGCGCTAGGGTGGAACTGAGGATTTAAAACTGATTTGGTGAGATTCTGGTATTGTGTCGCGACTCAAGCCTTGTGCGTGTCAAAACGCGCCGCTGACATTAAGTCCCTGATCCTCTTTGTCTCGCTGAGCGTCGCGACGCGTCGCTGTTTTCCAGGGGAAGAAACTGCTTCCCACGGCTAGTTTCCAATTTCCATTCCTATCCAAACCCAAATCAAATACCACATCCACAAAACATTCTCAAGCTAATACAATATTAATTTATCATTAAAACACACTATCAATACTTAAACATCGTCATCAAATTCCATCATTCTTACAAAATTAACCAACTTGAATTTCAAATCCGAAACTACCCAAACACCCATTTTATCAACACAAAACTACTCAAAGTTCATTAATTCAAATCACCAATTTACCACAATCTTCCAAACAATCAAATTACAAGTTATTTAAAGTTTGGATTTTTGGGTTTCTTACCTCTTCCATCCTTGATTCCTTCACCCTTCAAGCCTCCAATGGTTGCCATGATTTACTTGGCTTCATCATCCTTTTTTCTCTTCTTTTTCTTCTCTTTCTTTATTCTCATTCTTTCTCTTATTCTTCTTTTTTCTTTTTCTCTCCTTCATCTCACAATTTCTTCTTTTCTTTTGTTTTCCTTTTTTTTTTTTGATTTGTGAATAATAATCCTTTTTATAGTTTGGGGGGGGGGGGGGGGGGGGGGGTGTGTTTGATATTTGAAAAGTTGAGGAAAATAGTAGAAAAATCTAGAAAATTGGAGATTTCTCCATTTAACACTGAAATCACTATTCATCCAAATTTTTGACTTGTATTTTTGACTCAGTTTTGATTCGATTTTGGAAAATGTTAAACGCAGAATTTATAGGTCTCGATCTCATCTTTCTGACGATATAAAATTCATAAAAATCGGAGATCGTACGAAAAATTTACGCCCCAAATACTATAGGTGGGGCAAAATTGGTGATTTGGTCGTGGGATTTTTGTTGATGGTGATTTTAGTGACGAAGTATTTGAACAGTTCGGCAAGGGATAATCTATGATCGAAACTTAATTAGAATCAGCGTAGTAAAATAACCTCGATACTTTTAGTACTTAAAGATTCATCCGTATATTACATACACTGGTTATAATTTTGATATAGGATGTGTGGTCAAACTGATACGACACCCTAACGGTAGTCTCTAACGCGCTAGGGTGGAACTGAGGGTTTAAAACTGATTTGGTGAGATTCTGGTATTGCGTCGCGGCTCAAGCCTTGTGCGTGTCAAAACGCGCTGACATTAAGTCTCTGATCCTATTTATCTCGCTGAGCGTCGCGACGCGTCGCTGTTTTCCAGGGGAAGAAACTGATTCCCACTGCTGGTTTCCAATTTCCATTCCTATCCAACCCAAATCAAATACCACATCCACAAAACATTCTCAAGCTAATACAATATTAATTTATCATTAAAACACACTCTCAATACTTAAACATCATCATCAAATTCCATCATTCTTACAAAATTAACCAACTGGAATTTCAAATCCAAAACTACCCAAACACCCATTTTATCAACACAAAACTACTCGAACTCCATTAATTCAAGTCACCAATTTACCACAATCTTCCAAACAATCAAATTACAAGTTATTTAAAGTTTGGATTTTTGGGTTTCTTACCTCTTCCATCCTTGATTCCTTCACCCTTCAAGCCTCCAATGGTTGGCATGATTTACTTGGCTTCATCATCCTTTTTTCTCTTCTTTTTCTTCTATTTCTTTATTCTCCTTCTTTATTTTCTTCTTATTTTTTCTTTTTCTCTCATTCAT